>JAWPHD010005861.1:0-154843 GCA_037043455.1 Cyrtodaria siliqua | reverse complement strand
GATGATCATCACCAAGCCTAGTTGCACCTATCATTGCCGTGTTCTGATTGAATGAATTGACTCCTTAAAGGTTTTAATACACTAACTTCGTTCAGACTAGTTCTCCTGAACGTCTGGCTGGATTTCAACAAAACTTGGCAGGGATGATCAGTACCAAGCCTAGTTGCGTATGTCATTGCCATGTTCCGGTTGAATGATATTATACATTAACTTTATGTTTAGCCAGTAGAGCGTCCACAGGCCCTCTTGGGCCTCTTGCTTCCCTATAAATCAGTAAATGTTTATATATATATAAATATTCCATACATGGTCATTTACAACTATGATGTCATAGCTCTCAAAATGGCAGTTTCCATATCTGTTTCAAAGGAACCTTCAAATGATCATATCTTCTTTGTTTACAATTCGATTTTGATAATTCTTTAACTCTTTTCCAAGTTAAATGTCGCTACATTTAGGTTGATCGAGTTTCCAAGATTGCCGCCAACGATAATCTTTGTTTATATAGGCTTTTAGAAAAAAAGAAAATAAACGTTGAAAAAACAGTCCCCTGCGGCGTATGTGCATCTTCAATTAACTTCGGTACTATCTTCGGCACATTTTTCTATCGCCGAAGTATATTTTTCACATCTTCGATACTAGAAAATCTTCAGCGTACACACCATCTTCAAAAATCATATAAAAAATATAATAAAAAAAATAATAACTTCAGAGGTCCCCTACGACTTTCCATAGTTTTATATTACTCAATATTTTTAAAAATGGTCTCCAAAGGTTCGTGAATTCCTAAATGTATTTTTTTGGGGTCAAAATGTTGGAAAAATAACAAAAACTGCTGATTTCTTGAATAATTCAATAAAAATATATTTTAAATGTTTATTCATTTTTTTATTTGCCCATTTAAGTTTAATGATATATTCCTATGAAATAATCAATACATAAAGGGATAAATATGGGTCTTTTGGCAAAATATGTGGGAAAAAGAGTTACAAAAACACACTAAAACTGCTAATTCCTGGCATAGTTCAATAACAAATATGACTTTAACGTTTCTCTTATTTTCTTTTACAATATTAGGTAGAATACTATTTTATACATTTCGGCTTATTAGTCCCCCACCGGTCCCGCGGTGGGGAGGGGGTGTGGGGGGACTATAGGTTTGCACCCTGTCCGTCCGTCCGTCCTTCCGTCCGTCCTTCCAAATGCTTGTCCGGGCCATATTTTCAATACTATAAGACTTTGAGATACCAAACTTGGTATGTAGATACATCTTGGGATAGCGGTGTGTCGCGTACCCAACTAAGGTCAATGTGACCTTGACCTGTGACCTATGTCATAGAAAATGCTTTTCCAGACCGTATTTTCAATACTATAACACTTAGAGATACCAAACTTGGTATGTGAATACATCTTGGGATAGCGGTATGTCGCATACCAAAATAAGGTCATTGTGACCTTGACCTGTGACCTCTGTCAGAGAAAATACTTGTCTAAACCGTATTTTCAATACTATAACACTTAGGGATACCAAACTTGGTATGTGAATACATCTTGGGATAGTAGTGTGTCGCGTACCAAAATTAGGTCACTGTGACCTTGACCTTGACATGTGACCTCTGTCATAGAAAATGATTGTCCGGACCGTATTTTCAATACTATAACACTTAGAGATACCAAACTTGGTAGGTGGATACATCTTGGGATAGCGGTGTGTCGCGTACCAAAATAAGGTCACTGTGACCTTGACCTTGACCTCTGTCATAGAAAATGCTCGTCCGGACCGTATTTTTAATACTATAACTCTTAGAGATACCAAACTTGGTATGTGGATACATCTTGGGATAACGGTGAGTCGCGTACCAAAATAAGCTCATTGTGACCTTGAATTGTAACCTCTGTCATAGAAAATGCTTGACTAGACCATATTTTCAATACTATAACACTTAGGGATACCAAACTTGGTATGTGAATACATCTTGGGATAGTGGTGTGTCGCGTACCAAAACAACATCACTGTGACCTTGACCTTGACCTGTGACCTCTGTCATAGAAAATGCTTGTCCGGACCGTATTTTCAATACTATAACACTTAGATATACCAAACTTGGTATGTGAATACATCTTGGGTTAGCGGTGTGTCGCGTACCAAAATAAGGTCATTGTGACATTGACCTTGATCTTTGACCTCCATCATAGGAAATGTCTGGAAAATGCTTTTCTGGGCCAGTGTGGGACTATGGATTGCACTGCCATTTTTGATGCTCTTGTTTTTAAAAGGGTCCACAATGGTTTGTGAATCCCTAAATGTATTTCTTTTTCGTCAAAATGTTGGAAAAATAAGTAAAACTGCTGATTTCTGGAAAAATTCAATAAAAATCTATTTTAAATGCTTATTATTTTATTTATTATTATGAAATGTCAGAATATCCCTAATTTTCTATATCAGACTCGGTGTAAGGATACCTGTAATTAATTAATAAAAATAAATAAACCGATCAATAAAGGGATACATGTGGGTATTTTGCAAAGAAAATAAAAGAACTATGCTGATTTCGGCAGTAATTCAATAATCAAAGTGCTGAAAGCACTGATCGACTAGGGGCTATGGAAATTGATTAGTTCTGTTGAGTGTACATGCTGTAAGTGCATTTACGAACATACGTTCTGTGTCGAATTTGGTTCTGTGATGACAAAACTGGCGGAAAGCGTCTTCTTGAGTTCGAAGGGATCAGATTGTAATTATTAAATTCCGAAATATGGGCCGTATGAGTTATCCTTTTAGGAAAAATACATCTAATTTTATTATTGTTTACATATTTTTTTTATTGTGGTATGTATTCCATCATTTATTAATTCGGAGCAACATTATTCATATCTGTACAAAGTCGGATTCGAAAAAAAAATCTTCTCCACTCGATTAATAGTGATCGCGGGTCATGAAATCAACGCGTGATCAGTTCAATCTATTGCATCTGAAATGCCGCTTCTACAGCGTAGTAATACAATTTGTAAATTCTACAATTATAACATTTTGGCGAAGACTTTCTTTAAGATTGTCTCCATTAGGTGACGGATGTTCCATTTTCCTGCTGATATCGCAAATGTTTACCTCTATTCTTTTTTGCTGAAAAATAACTACTTTTGCTCGAAAGCATTGGTCCTTTCGACATTAATTTGCAAATGTGCTATTTTATCCCAAGTTTGCAAAGCTGGATGTACGGGGTCCAAACGGGGTTTATAATATTTCGAGATAAAATATATCATCTTGTTTCTTGTCTTAGCAGAAAAAAGTATAGGCCCAAACATCACATTCGTCAATTTTCTTTCCATTTCCCACAGCTTATTTACGATTTAGATGGTATTTGTCTGATCCAGAGAACTATTTCTTCTCTACACAAGGCCAGGGCCCCTATGAATATGCATACAGTGAGTGGGATGTGTTTCTCTCTTTTATGCGAATGAACACCCAATCAAAATGACAGATGACGCTCTGTCTGTTAGCCTAGTGATACATTTCGTCAGTGACGATTTGTTGCGGCTTCTAGCGTGCTCGAATTTTGTCGCCTGCTAAGGACTAGGGCTTGAAAAGCCCCTAGTCCAAAAACATAATTGTATTAGTTTCCGTTATGACTGTGTTTTTTTTGTTTAAATCCTTTTATAAGAAGGGACAGTTAGATAAATATAAGCCATCTTGCAATTAACATGACAGGTGTGCTCTGTACATGTATGGGTGTATGTAAATTGGAACCTGCTGTGTCTGTGGCTATGCTCTGTACAAATATGTAGGTGTGGTCTTCCGTGTAAGCCTTCTGATTCTATATGTTCGTCTGTACAATATGTGGGTATGGTCTTACATGTAACATTACAGGTATGGCCTGTATGTATATAAGTGTGAGCCACTTGAAGCCTTCTGACTCTATATGTTTGTCTGTACAATATGTGGGTGTAAATATGTACGTGTATGGTATGACCTTTATCATTTTGAGTGTGAGTAGCTTAAATCCTTTTGACTGTATGTGGGTGTATACTTAAGTGTCACTTGACAGGTATGAATTGTATCTATACGAGTGTTAGTTGCTTTATTCTCACTGTATCAATGTTATGTACCATATGTGGTGTAACATGATAGGTATGGTCTAAATCTGTATGAGTATGGGCTACTTAAAGACTTCTGAGCTATGTTCTGTACAGTACATGGGTGTAGACTTACGTGTAAATTGACATGTATGACCTATATTTGTATGAGTATTGGCTACTTGAAGCATTTTGACTCTTATGTGCCATACAATACTTGGATGTAGGCTTACATGTAACCTGACAGAACTGGCATGTATGGTCTGTATATATGTATAAGTGTTGGTAACTTTAAGCCCACTGTCTCAGTGTTGTGTCCAATATGGGTGTTGTGATCTTACATGTAACATGAGAAGAAAGGCCTGTATATGTATGAGTGTAGGTTACTTGAAGCCTTCTGTATCTACAAGTATGTTATTTACAATACGTGGGTACTCAGATACTTAAGAGTAACACGGCTAGAATGAAATGTATCTGTATGAGTGTAGGTAGGTTGAAGCCCGCTTCTTCTTGGTTCTTTACAATATGTGATAACATGTATGGTCTGTATCTGTTTGGGTGTGGGCAGCTTGAAGCCTTCTGCATCTATGTTCCGTATAATATGTGGCTCTATACTTACGTGTAACATAACAGTTATGACCTGTATATGTATGAGTGTGGCTAGCTTGAAGCCCGCTGCCTCTAAGTTATGTACAATAAGTGTGTGTGTGTGTGTGTGTGTGTGTGTGTGTGTGTGTGTGTGCAACTTGAAGCCTTCTGTATATATGTTCTTTATATGTGTTGACATGTATGACGTGTATCTGTTTGGGTGTGGGCAACCTGAAGCCTACTGCCTCTTTGTTTCGTACTCTATGTGGGTATATGCATGTGTGTTAACTGTATGGCATATATCTATTTGAATTAGGGCAACTTGAAGCCCACTGTCACTATGTTCCTTTGAACAATATGTGGGTATATACTTTCTTGTAAAAAGTAAAAAGTAGAAAGACAGGTATAGTCAGTATTTGAAGGAGTATGGGTAACTTGAAGCACACTGCCTCTACGTTCTGTATCACGTAGGCATTTTTACATGTTAACGTGACATGTATGGCAGTTTGTGTGACTTGAATACACTGCTTCTGTGTTCCGTACAATACATGGTATATATCCGTACATGTAGCATGAAAGGTAATGGCCTGTATATGTATGGGTATTCTGAAATCTTTTACGTGTTACATAAATATGGCCTGTATGAGACTGTATGGGTGTGGGCAACTGGAAGCCACCTGTCCTATGTTCTGTAAATATGTGGGTGAATACTTACATCACAGGTGTACCATAATGCAATCTGGAAGAATGATTTGTAAGTCTTAACCTAAACAAACAAACAAAAATATATATATTATAGAGGAGCTTACTTGTAAACCAAACACAAAATAAAATATATCCGTGTTACTGTTCTTTGGGTAAACCCATCATTAAGAATATATTGCTATCTTTAAGCATTTGGATGGCGGCAATTTTTAAATGTGATAAACAAAGTAACATGGGGTGGCGTGGGGTAGGGTAGGGTGATAGGTGGGGGACATTTATTATATTATAGACCAGCTTAAATCAAAGCCAAAAATAAAATAAAACACTTCTGTGTTAATGTATTTTTGGGTTAAGCCATAATTAACAATATATCGCTGTATTGAAGCATTTGGATGGCGGCCATATTAAAATGTTCTAAAAATAGTAAAAGAATGAACTGTGACCTTGGGGCCCATTTTTATTTTCAAGTTAGACTAACAACTACTATCACAGCAAGTTTGGTGCTTTTGTCCACTCTGTCCATATCCGACCATTGTGGTCCCCAGCCATTAAGTCTAGAACAGGTTTTGTATCAAATGTAACCATGGTAACAGGAGAAAATATCTTATAGGCATACGTTATTGTTGTGGTTTTATTTTGTTTAAAACTTGTTTTTAAGAATGTGAAAATTAATTGATGTTAAAATGACATTTCAATTTAACTTGTAATTTTACAAGCATAATTCAAATATCATGTTGAAGATTTGGGGAAGATTTGGGGAAGGGATATGTTACTAACCAAATAACAATGTAAATAACATGCTTATATATATATATATATGTTTATATATAAAAAATATATTTAATGTAATGGTTAAAACTGATATATACCACATTAAAATGTCTTTTAGTCATTAGTTGCTGTTTTTATTTAATTGTACATCTGTATAAGATTTATTTTACTTTCAGATACGACGTCGTCAGCCGTGCTGATATCACCATTCCAAAGTTTCATAACAATTGTTTCGTGTTATCTGTATACCTACATTTTCACATATTGAATTCCTTGTCAACCACAGTCAATGTGAAGGCAGACAGTTTTAGCTCGACTGATCAGAGATCAGCAGAGCTTATGCCGTGGTGCGTCGTCCGTCTGTCCGTCCGTCTTTAAACTTTTGCTGTGGCGATTACTTCTCCGAAACTACTTGACGGATTTTCATTGTAAAGACCTTTACCAAAATGACTGGCTCAGCATGTAGTTGATCCTAACCGAAGTTCATTTTGATTGGATATCAAACATGGCCGCCAGCGGTCATCTTTGTTTACATAGAGTTATATAGGAAAAAAACTTCTGGCGACTACTCCTCTGAAACACTTGACGGATTTTCGTGAAACTTCACAGGAATGTTTCCCTTGATGTTTAGTTGATCCTAGCAAAAATTCAGGTCGGCCAGAAATTCAAGATGGCCGCCATGGCTAATAATAGATTTTAAAATGCGATTTTGAGGCGACTACTTTTCAAAAACCGTACGCGATATTGATTTGGAACCTTTACCAAAATGACTGGCACGACATGTAGTTGTTCCTAACTAAAGTTCATTTTGATTGGATGTTTTTGTTTACATAGAGTTAGATAGGAAAACTTGTGGCGACATCTCCTCTGAAACTACTTGATGGAATGTCTTCGAACTTTACAGGAATGTAGCTCTTGACTTCTAGTTGATCCTAGTAAAATTCTAGGTCGGTTGAACATTGAAGATGGGCGTCACTGCTATAAATAGATTTTAAAAATGCAACTTTGTGACGACTTCTCAATAACCGTAAGTGATACTGAATTGGAACCTTTACCAAAATTACTGGTGCGACATATACTTGGTCCTAACCAAGATTTATTTTGATTTCATGTCAAACATGGCCGCCAATGACCATCTTTATATACATAGAGTTATAAAGGAGAAACGTATGGCGACTACTCCTCTCATAATAATTGACAGATGTTCATGAAATTTCACGTGAAGGTTGCTCTTGTTGTCTAGCTGATCCTAGCAAAGGTTCAGGTCGGCCGGAAATTCAAGATGGCCGCAACGGCTAAAGATAGATTTTAAAAATGCGGTTTTATGGTGACTACTTCTCAAAAAACATAAGTGATATTGATTTGGAACCTTTACCAAAATGACTGCCACGACATGTAGTTGGTCCTAACAAAAGTTCTTTTGATTTGGATGTCAAACATGGCCATCAGCGGCCGTCTTTGTTTACTTAAGAGAAATGTTGCTCTTGATGTATAGCTGACACTATTAAAATTTCAGGTCGGACGGAAGCTCCAGATGGCCGCCATAGCTAAAAATAGATTGTTTAAAAATCAAATTTGTTGCAACTACTTCTTGAAAACTCTAAGTGGTATTGATATGGGACTTTTTTATAAAATGATCAGTATGACATAATGTTGGTCCTTGTTATTAATTATTTTGATTCGACATTAAACGTGGTTGCCAGCGGCCATCTTCGTTTACATATAGTTATATAGTAAAAATTGTAACGACGACTCCTGTTAAACTACTTCACAGGCTTTCGTGAAACTTCACAGGAATGCTGATCTAGCTATCAAAACCTATCAGTAGAGCTTCAGTTTCATTGACTTCTTGTTTAATTCTGCATCGAAGACTGCCACCCTTTTCTGTTTTTATCTTTTCCATTGACATCAAATAGTGCCTTTAAACACACGTTTAACTATGATACAACTTAGTACTCGTTCGGTGTGATATACTTTCTTTTAGTGAGTTGTATGCATGCAAGCACGTGTGATATTTCAGGCTTGTTCTATTGAAATACGACGGTTGTTTATGCATCCACTGCTGATGTTTTCAGAAACCTCATCGTTATAAGGTTCATGTTTTTCTCTTTGTGTTTTCATCTTTGCTTTGTTCAATAAACTTGTAAACTTGTTTTGCCATTTCCTTGAGAAATATCATTTTCTCTCTCACGCTTGTGTAAAACTTGCTTGTATTATTAATTTCTTGTTTTCTTGTATACATATTTACACATTGAATATTTTGCCAATAACATTTCTCAGTTGCAAAAGAAACTGGACATTAATTTTGAAATTTGAAATTTGAAAAGTTTACTTTACACCCTATCCTCTTTATCAAACGACAGTCCCTTAATGATTCGACCTATTGAAAAACAAATGACAACATGATATTGGCAATGGAATGATAAAAACTTTGGTATCTAACATGGCATATTAATTTTGGAATTTGTCAATTTAATTCTAAAAACATTATACAATTAAATCTAAACAAAACTCAGTGTCCACTTTCTTTTGCAACTGAGTATATAATCATTTAACTTCATTTCTTTATTTCCCTACTGTTCATGGTTGAAAACATATTTAATTACAAATGAGTCGTAAGCCACTACTACTACCACTAAATTTCAGGAATCTACTCTAACGGTTTTTGAGTGCTCCGGAAAGGAAACTGTGATGATTTATCTTCTAGGAGTTTTCATGGGAAACGCAACAGATAAAAATATGAGAAGTTGTCTAAAAGACAAATGCACAACAAAGCAGAGGGTTGTTATTTGTAGAACTTCCAGAGAAATGCATATTACAATCTTGGTGTGTCGTGTCATTAATGGTATATTCTCGTGTTGCCCTGGCTTCTTCTTCGTCATCATTTTTTTACAAGTACTGCATTTAGTACTTACGTTTAGTACTTCCTGACGGGTCGTAAGGTGCTAAAATAGTTCCTTGAAAAAATCCAAAGTTTCTACTTTCCCAAGATTAGTTTTTTCATTGTTAAATCTAACCTGAGGTTAAAGTAGTATGTCTGTTGTCATGAATAGTAAGTACTTTACTGTGTTTGTCGGGATTATTTCTTTGGAGAGTATGAGCACAGAGGGCAGGTAGAGATGTGGTTTTGACAGATGTTTATTTCAAAATTGAATGACGCGAAATGTTGAAAAACTGAATCGGTGTTTTATTCCAGATATGGGACCGTTTGCTAGCCAAATGTGTTTAATTCACAGAATAAAAGTGTATTTAAGCGAACGAATGTTGTGAAACTTGTGACTGATCTCCAAATATAGCCGATATTGCATTGTGTTCAATGGGCTAATTTTCACCAGTCCGACACCAAAAGGAAAATGTAAGGGACACCACTTCAAACAATTATCATCATATCTGGCAGAGAACAGTTGCATCCCTTTATAACACCAGGCGTATATACCTTTGGAGTAACAATACATTTGTGTAGTGAAGTCCATGTGTGTTCATAAACCGATGTTATAATATTGTTATATGATGACTGGACACCAAGATATTCCATACTCCACATGAGCTGTCTAAAAAAATTAAAAGAAATAGAATAGGTAAAATATTTTGCAAATTGTGAAACGGGGAAAACCGCAGAGTCTTACAAGATAAATAGGCACAGTGAAGGCCCTAAGAGTCCCTTAAACTACAAAAATCATTATTTGTAAAAATGAACGATGTAGACCTTCAGAGTCCTTAACATATTATAATATTATGTTCTAAATAGGCGCAGTGTAGGCACAATTATTAAAAGATAATATTGTAAATCGACACAGTGTAGACACTCAGTTCTTAAATGATAATATTGTAAATAGGCGCAGTGTAGACACTCGGTTCTTAAAATATAATATTGTAAATAGGCGCAGTGTAGACACACAATAGTCTTTAAACGATTATATTATAAATAGGCGCAGTTTAGACACACCATAGTCTTTCAACGATTACATTGTAAATGGAAACAGTATAGTCACTCCCGAGTCTTTAAACGATTATGTTATAAATAGACACAGTGTAGACACAGAGTCCTTAGATGATAATGTTGTAAATAGGCACTAGTCCTTAGATGATAATGTTGTAAATAGGCACTAGTCCTTAGATGATAATGTTGTAAATAGGCACTAGTCCTTAGATGATAATGTTGTAAATAGGCACTAGTCCTTAGATGATAATGTTGTAAATAGGCACTGTGTATACACACAGTCTTTAAACGATTATGTTGTAAATGGGCACAGTGTAGACCACCTTCGTCCTCATAAGATAATAATGTAAATAGGCACTGTGTAGATATTCACAGTCCCTAACAGATAATGCTGTATATCGGCAGAGTATAAACACACCAACGTAAATCAAAACTAACTTCCAAAAACAAAAACAAACCAATCATAGTTCCTTAAGGAAGTTCATATTACATCAGCAAATTGAACTGTTATAGCTGTCAAGGACCAGTGAAAGTCAAGCATGAGATGGGAACCAAGGGACGGGTGCCATTCGGTTATGGGGTCAGTGGTGTGAAGCCCGATATAGTCGGAGATAGTCTGAGTTTGAATTTCAGGAATTTTAGCGTATGTTAATCAAACATACTATTTCACATTTAAAAGTACAAATAAGGTAAAGAGCGAGATTAAACATAACAAAGTAACTGTTATCAAGTTAAACTTTGGTTCCCTATATCTTTATAATGGCAAGGAAAGTGTCGATTGTTTTAGCGGTTTTTTATCACTGAACCAATCAGAATGCTTCATTCATATTTTGATTTTCATATTTTGATTTGGTTGTTTCTATCATGACACTTTCTGGTATTATGACATCACACCCTGGTATTATGACATCACCTCATGCTATTATGACATCACGTCATGCAATTATGATGCAACTCAGTGTGTTCTCAGAACTGAATGAGGCTGAAACTCCCCTTTTTGGTACGCAGTATTCAGGGGGTTTTAGGCGGTATTCAGTACGCACGAGCCTGGTACGCAGTACTCGCACAACACACTATTTAGTATTTAGTACTCATAAAATGTATTTTTAAAACCAAATTTTATCATTTAAATGTACAAAAAAAATCATAAAATGTAAATAAAGGTCTAATTTTGATAATCGGGCCTTCATTACGGCTTTTATGTCCCGCATAATAGAATGCGCTTTCGACAGCTGAACACAGTTACGTCCCTTTCTTGTGGCAACTAGAATTCGGGACGATTTTATAAATAGTTAAAATATAGGGTGTGTGTACAGTATGCACAATAACTCTTAAACGGGTTGATACTTCTTCTTATAAATGGTTTATTTCAACGCACAATGAATCAATCTAATAATAAGTTTGTGTACACACACAAACAAATAATCAAAAAAATATTATTTACACTTTGTAATTTAGCAATAACTTTCCGAGACCTGCCTGGAATTCACCAACCATTCTTCAAACTATTCTTAGACTTGAAGCTCAAGTACTGGAAATTGGTTCACAAATATGTCCACGACCTTCAAAGGTAAACAATCGTAAAAAGTTTTTACTTATTATGTATGCATCATATTTATACATAGCAGCTTGTTATGAACGTTTATTCTTTGCATACTTGAGCTAAAGTATGAGAATATTCTCAAGAATGGTTGGTGAATTCAAGGCCAGCAGTTATCAGAAGTGATTATCATATATGGACCAGTCTTTCTCAAGCTGTCTGAGTAACTAACTATACGACCAGCCTCAGACCATGATATCCCTGAGTCACATTTTCATCAACCAAGCAGCAATTAAGCTGATAAATCCCCACCAAAATGGAGAGACCTCCCTAGTGCGAGTTGTCATCCTAAACTGCCAATCTGTTAAGACTTGCGGTAAACCTGCCCAGCTAAACAATCTGATATTTCCTCTTCAGGCTCGGGGTGGGGGTGGGGGTTGTGGAGTTACAGTCTCAATAATGATGTCGGCCTGAAGAGGAAATATCAGATTGTTTAGCTGGGCAGGTTTACCGCAAGTCTTAACAGATTGGCAGTTTAGGATGACAACTCGCATAGGGAGGTCTCTCCATTTTGGTGGGGATTTATCAGCTTAATTGCTGCTTGGTTGATGAAAATGTGACTCAGGGATATCATGGTCTGAGGCTGGTGTATAGTTAGTTACTCAGAAGTGAGAAAGAGTTGGATGACTCAAGGATGGTTGTGTCGAAGATGCTGGTGGATATGTTTGGTACACCGCACTGTTTTAATGTTATTGTCTAATTTAAAGTGTTTTGGCAATACATGTATATCCTACGAGTTCTAGATACTGACGAAGAAAAATAATGAGAAAAAAAAGTTTCATTAGGAATGGAATGTCCAGTGCTTAGTCTTTATTCTCAAGCTGTTTTACTATGGGTTTTTTAAGGATAGGATATATTCCCGCTCATTGTAATAGGCGATGAACATTATATGATGTTTATGCCGAATAAAATAATTGAATTATGATGTGTTTTGTAACTTTTAATTGTTGTTTCATTTTGTGTTTAGTTGTATATAAAATTCGATATAAACGAAACTATGGAGGTGTGTTTTTTTAAGGATAGAATATATTCCCGATCATTGTAATAGGCGATGAGCATTGTATGATGTTTATGCTGAATACAATAATTGAATTATGATGTGTTTTGTAACTTTTAATTGTTGTTTCACTTTGTTAACGCTATAACGTGTTATATGATGAGCTAGTCCTTCATAAAAAGACTTAGCATGAATTAGTATATTTCACTTTTCTTTTCTTTTTTCTTTTTTTTTTTTTTAACGTTTTTTAGTGTTGTTTTTAATAAATAAGAAAAAATAAATATCACAATGATGAAGATTAAACGTCAAAAAAACTGCTGAATGACATCTAAAAATGTGGACTAATGATGAGCCTGTTGGATCATTTTATAGTTTGCGCTTTGTCCGTCCGTGTGTCCGTCACACTCCCTTGTCCGAAGCATATCTTCAAACTACTGCATGATGAGACTGCAATGAAATTCACAGAATGATAGCGGGCAATGAGAGGAAGTGCAGAGTGCAAGAACCGTAACTCTGTCATTGTTAAAATTAGATATATTGCCCTTTGTAATTTTCCGTGTGTCTATCACACTTTATTGTCTGGAGCATATCTTCGAAACTACTGATGGGACTGCAATGATAGAGGGCAATGAGGGGAAGTACAGAGTGCAAAAACCGTAACATTATCATCATTCAAATTAGAGTTATTGCCCTTTGTAATTTTATACTTAGAATTTTTGTCCGGAGCTAAATAGTATTCAGTACTCGGTCTCTAAAATAAGGAGTATTCAGTACTCGGACCTCAAATTAAGGAGTATTCGGTACTCGGAGGGGAGGGTTACATCCTACTGAATGAGCCTTTTAATTGCTGTGACAAACAGATAAACAGATTAAGACTGTTTGTATCACTTATTGAGTAATAAGTTTCTTGAAACCAAGAATCGCAAAATTCTAAGAATAAAACAATTCTAAAATGATTTAATAAACTGTTTAAAGCAAATCAGAAGGTAAGTAAACCTAACGGTTCTAAACTTTATACTTTGCTAACACAGTTTTGATATAATTCTTCACTTTGAACAACTCACTGACCATTAGAACTGTGACAGACCATCATATCCACAGTCTGCATCCCTATGCCTGAGAAGCTGAAACATTTACTAAACAAGAGGCCCAAGAGGGCCTGTGGACGCTTTACTTGCTAACATGGCTCTTATAACATCAACGAAGCGAGTGACTGTCATTTACGTTTTTTTGAAAGTTTCGGACAAAAAACAGCTTTTTAACTAAATCAAGGGTCATAACTAAAGAATCTGGTAAAGTTTGGTAAAGATCAGATGAAAAATGAAGGCTCTACCGTATTAACGAGGCAAATATAGTATCAAGAGCCATAACTCCTCTGTTACTGGTCCGACTGGTCCAACATAGAGCTAAGAAAAACAAAACAAATTCAAAAAATAAATGAAAAAAATAATAATAATTATAAGAAAAAAAATATTCAAAAAAAAAAATATTCAAAAAAAATAATTCAAAAAAATAATCAAAAAAAAATCAAAAAATAAAATAAAAAATAAAATAAAAAATTCAAAAAAATATATATATTATAAAAAAAAGGAAATCATAAAATCGGGTAAAGTTTGGCAAAGAACAGATGGAAAATGAAGGCCCTATCGTATGACGAGGCAAATTATAACATTTTTAACAAAATCAAGGGCCATAACTCCGCTGTTACTTGTCCGATCTGGCTGGTTTTCGAACTTGACTGAGGATTCATTGCCAGTAACAATCTGATAAAGTTTGGTAAAGATCGGATGAAAAATGAAGGTCCTATCGTCTTTGCTAGGAAAAATATAGCATTTTGAACTAAATCAAGGGCATTAACTCCGCTGTTACTTGTCCGATATGAATGGTTTTCGAATTTTTCCGGGCTTTCATTGATATTAACAATCTGATAAAGTTTGGTAAAGATCGGATGAACAATGAAGCCCCAATCGTCTTAACGAGGCAAATTATAGCATTTTTAACTAAATCAAGGGCCATAACTCCGCTGTTACTAGTCCGATATGGCTGGTTTTCGATCTTTCCGAGCTATCATTGCTATTAACAATGTTGTAAAGTTTGGTAAAGATAGGATAAAAAATGAAGGTCCTATCGTCTTAACGAGGCAAAATATAGCATTTTGAACTAAATCAAGGGCGATAACTCCGTTGTTACTGGTTTGATATAAATGGTCTTCGAGCTTTTATTAATATTAACAATCTGATAAAATTTGGTAAAGATCGGATGAACAATGAAGCGCCTATCGTCTTAACGAGGCAAAATATAGCATTTTTAACTAAATCAAGGGCTATAACTCCGTTGTTACTGGTTTGATATGGCTGGTTTTCGAACTTGTTCGAGCTTTAAACGACATTAGCAATCTGATAAAGTTTGGTCAAGATCGGATGAACAATGAAGCCCGTATCGTTTTAACGAGGCAAAATATAGCATTTTTAACTAAACCAAGAGCCATAACTCCACTGTTACTAGTCCGATATGGCTGGTTTTCAAACTTGTCTGAGCTTTTATTAATATTAACAATTTGGTAAAGTTTGGTAAAGATAGGATGAAAAATGAAGGCCCTATCGTCTTAACAAGGAAAAATATAGCAATATAGCATTTTTAACTAAATCAAGGACCATAACTCCGCTGTTACCGTTCCGATCTGGCTGGTTTTCGAACTTGTCCGAGCTGTCATTGATATTAACAATGTGATAAAGGTTGGTAAAGATAGGATCAAAAATGAAGGCCCTATCGTCTTAACGAGGCAAAATATAGCAATATAGCATTTTATACTAAATCAAGGGCCATAACTCTGCTGTTACTAATCTGATCTGGCTGGTTTTCAAACTTGTCCGAGCTGTCATTGATATTAACAACCTGTTAAAGTTTGGTAAAGATCGGATGAAAAATGAAGGCCCTATCGTCTTAACGAGACAAAGGTTAACGAGGAAGACAGCGGTCCCAGAGGTTTTACTATATTTTGCTACAAATTAGTTTCTGTTATAAAAAAACAGATGAGTTCTTCTGTTGTTGTTTTCCAAAACATGAAAATTAAAACATGTCTCAAAAAGTTACTTTTATTAGCTCGACTATTCGAAGAATAAGAGAGCTTATGTAATCACCCCGTCGGCGTTTGCGTCGGCGTCCTACATCAAGGTTTGCGTGTAAGCTGTGCTTACAAGTCTATATCTCTTACATTTCTTATCCTTTCATTGGCCATGGGCTTCCTTATAGCATTATTTTAAGGGCTGCCTCCCCCCCCCACCCACCCACCCCGCCCCACACACACACTCGAAACTCGGTTGTTGTTTTTAAATATTTCTGTGTTGTTTTTGTCAATTCTTACATAGCTTCTTACACATAATAATAATTTTGCCTTCCCCCACCCCCATGTATACATCTTTAATGTTGGTTTGGGATTTCTTATAGCATTATGCATCTTATTCATACTTCACCCATATTGGGCATGGGCTTCTCCTCCAACCCCGCCCCCACTCCTTCCATCTCCCCCTTTTCCACACATTTTTTATTTTACATATTTCTGTGTTGTTTTAGTCAATTCTTACACATATATGTGGCCCCCTCCCCCCACTTGAAACTCTATTTTTTTATTTTATTTATTTTGTTTACGTATTTCTGTGTTGTTTTAATCAATTCTTACACATAGACTCCTACACATAGTATATGTTGCCCCCTCCCCTCCCACCGCATCTCACCCCTCACCTCCCCCTCCCACTCGAAACTGGAATATTTGTATTTCATGTTTATTTTTTACATATTTCTGTTTGTTTTGGTCAATTCTTACACATATAGCTATGTTGCCGTCCGCCCCCCCCCCCACACCACACGCAGCCCCCCCCCCCTCACCCCGCCCCCCCCCCCCCCTCACACACACACACACTTAAAATTCAATTTTTGGTAATTATTTTTACACACATATGTTTATGGGCTCCCCTGTGGAGGACAGGGGGAGGAGAATTGTTTTCATTTTATCTTCCATTATTTGGATATTAATATTTTAATTTGAACGCAGTCATTTACATATAAAACAATTTAGATTAAATTCAGATACACAGATGAAATATCAATAAAAAAATGAAATGCGGCCACAATAAAAATTGCCAGATATCAGCTCCCTCCACGAGTTGCCTTTCGACCAAAAAAATCTTTAAAATGATGGCAAGTTTGGATTAAAACAGATAAAAATAGTCAAATTTCGCATAATTTTATATCGGTCCGAGTTTCTATACAAGACCCATCCCCAAACCACATCCCATATTGTTTTAGCCTTGTTTTCTGATAGTATATACTAGCTATATAATTTATTATTCTCTGAAAAATCGAATAGTCGAGCTGCGCTGTTCTCCAACAGCTCTTGTTTTTAATTTTATTTTATTTGATCCCGTAAACCAATAAATAAAAAAACTGGCCTTAGTTTCTTTATTTGTTCTTTACACACATATACCATACACACAATGAAAAGATATATGAAGAATATTTGTTGGTTTGTAGAGAACATAGGATTTAATTTCATCACTAAGTTTTAAATTCTCACTTCAAGACAAACACATATATTCTTTTTATTATATACCCACAACCTGGAAACTCATGCAGAAAAATATTTTTTAGGCGATGTCAACAACACTATATTCCAGTGGGATTTACAGTGAATTCATACTTGGTCCCAGTGGGATTTTTGTGTGGGACCCCAGTTTGCCCCTGCGTGATTTTTGGCAGGATTCACGTTTGTCGCAGTGGGATTCCACCTGATCCCAGCAGGAATTTAGTGCAGCCCTACTGAAAATATAACTGGCATTCTCAGTGGCTTCTACAGCAATCGTCCCTTTTTGAATTGCAATTAGAGTGTGATAATATACACTAGGTGGGAATCAATATAATCTTTTGTGAGCTTTTGTAAATGGCGGTGGAAAAGAAACAACTAAGCTCTCTTTTTTAAATACCCTTTGTAAGTGGGATCAATCTAAACTTTTGTGAGCTTTTGTTTTCATGAACATAGCTGTTCCTGAAGAATTTTAACAACTTTAGCAATTTTGAAGTAGGCCGTTTTGCATGTTGTTCATGAATAATTTGTGAATTTTAATACTTCATGAAGAACAATTCACTGTAATTTTTAAAATACTTGACGGACTTCAATAATCTCTAACTCATTATCTTTGTTAAGTGATTTGCAATTTAATGATAAAGAAAAAGGCTTTTGAAAAAATTAGAACATGTCAAAATTATCACAATTCCTGATAATTGACAGATTCAGTGAATTATTGTAAGAAGCTTATTTTTCAAATCTTCCAAAATGTCTCCTTTCATACTCTTTTCCCAATCATTTCTTAGTCAATTTGGAGCACTGTGGTCTAATGGTAGAGCTTTTGACCCATGATTGAAAAGTCGTTGGTTAATTTGATCCTCGCCATGACTATACATGTATGTGTTGTGTCCCTGAACAAGACACCTTATATGCATTGCTTCGTACTGGTTTTACCCAAGAATACATCTAGAGTGATTAAAATGAGTTCAGAGAGCTTTCGTTACAATCGTTGTAAAATAAATAAGTTTAAATTAATCTAATGATGCACATTCAATCGGATTTAATAAAAAGAAAGAACAAGAAATATCACTTTTAGTCAGTGAAGGCTCGAATTAAGAAGATACATGTACTACATGACCTCCACTTTTCTGTGCAGTGGATTTTTTTGCAGCATATGATAATGCGCCATTTGTGATGAGAATGTAAGTTATTCTTTTTTAATTGGGCCGAGATATGAATGTCAATATTATTTTTACACACAATGCAAACATCAAAGGGTAACAAACACTATTACGGAAGTGGTATATCCCGGAGAGCATTTTGCAGTAGGGGCGGTATGAACTGTTGGGGAGTTGTCAAATTACACGGGTAGATAACAAAATCAATTAACACCGTTTAGTCACGTGATCTTGATGTCGAGATTTGATAACAAAAGTAAATGTATGAAAACAAAACTATCAATTTAATGCATTTATACTGTATATCGTACAACGTTTTGCACAAAGTATGTTTAATAAATCTGTTTTTGAGTGAGTATAGTTCATAATTTTAACAGAACATATAAATTACTATAGATATTACGCATCAAAATGAAAACCTATCGATAATCCTGGACGCTTGCGCTTGTACAGTCAGTCGGAGATGTCAACTGTAACAACGTTCAAATGCTGAACTATCCATCTGAGAGAAACCAAGACCTGACATACTTTGAAGGTTCTGTAAACCAAACAATAGAGAAGTATGATGCCATCAATGAGCAACTTCTTTTGCAACTAGTAGTTCAGTTAAAGCACTTGTGTCTCAAGTTGAATCGCATGCATCAAAGTGTGATCATAACTTGCAAGTAAAGGAAACAGAATAGCTTCGCTTCGCTCTTTTCTTTCTGCGAATATAGAATGTGAAAAGTCTGAGCACGCATTTTCATGAAAATCATCACCACATATGAAAAATGGCAAATTTCTTGTGAATGCTAGAATGGCACATGTATATTTTTCATCATGGGAGAAAAATACTTGAAAGAGTTTCAGAATACATATGAGGAGGTTGTTTTCGAAGAAACAAATAAATCAAAGGAACAATCATTGCAAGAAGAAATTGCAACAACAGCAGCAAAATATAGCCAGTTGATGAAATTATCGCAGGAATAAATATCCTGACAGACGCTCGGCATTGTTGGCGCAAAAATGCAGTATTTAGTGATGTGGTTTGTCTGGGACATGCAACAAACAAAGTTTTGGACATTCAAACAATTTCTAAAAAAGACGATGATTCCTGTTCTCAAAGACTTGAGCTAATTGGGGTGAAACGTATTTACATGTATGACTATTTGGATGAAAAGTCTTGTCCTGTCAACATTCATGTTCATGATAACAACAATCAAATAAGCAAATACATAAGAGAAAGAAGAAATCCAATTGAAAATGCCCTTGACACATGGCACTTGACCAAACCAATGTCAAAAATTGCAAAAAGAATAACATCAGGTTATAAAGCAACGCATGACAACACTTTAGCATGAAGAACTTTCTGACAAAGCTGCTGCAAATCGAACTCATGTGTAATATTCTATGAAAAATTGCCAAAATAATGCAGTTTTGCAAAAAAACTATTTTGTACTTTGTAAATCACAATCAAGGTTATCACGAAAACTGTTTTTTTATTTCCAAATGTAAAGCTGACCCAAATTATGATATTTTAAAGTATGTGATACAAAGTGGAAGAGCTTTAGAAATGTTGACAGAATTCTTGAAAGGTCTCCCAGTTTACAAAAATGCTGACAAATCTACATTTTGTATGGATGCACATTATGTAGAATCTTCAATAATGCCCTCTAACAATATGAGGACAAAAAGATATCATTTGGTACTTCAACTTACAACATGAGAATAAACCTAGCATTATTAGATTGGAATGAAAATGTTAATAGAGGTTCAACTTCAGAAAGGACTGTCAGCTATAACAGAAATCCATAAAGGACTTACACAGTTCCAGTTAAAAACAAAAGAAAAACAAACAGCTTCAAAGAAGAAATCTGGGAAAAGTGGATTATAAAGGTATACGCCTATTGCAGGTTAGCTTATAAACGTTGTTATTGTTCGGCGCCCCCTGAGGGCGCCGGACATACTGTGGTAGTACTTTGACCTTAGGCAGTACTTTGACCTTGGGCATGGGGAATCAAAAGGACTGATAGTTGAGTATGTTTGGATTGTAATTAAAAATGTTTAAATGGCATTTAAAGCATGCTATAAAACGCACCAGAATAAGATATAAAACACAAGAGATAAAACTGCTTAGCGATTTCTTGAATTTCTGTAAGAAATGATGCACCAATAATTCAAAAATTATACAAAATCATTTCATTAAAACGATGTCTCCCTGTATTTTGACTGAAAACGAGGCAAATGCGTAATACGAATTTTAGAAAAATTAACGAAATTTATCGATCGTGATATCTGCGTTTCAAATGTTTTCACATTGTTCTCGTTTTTAAATCGTTTTGATTAATTATTATTGCCAAATTACATTAAATGTTGCTAAGAAATGAGAAAATACGATGATATATCGGAAAGTTTTGGCATTTAAATTTCGTTTACGGGAAATCGCTAATTTTGTAATGCTTCATTTTGACTGTCAAATGCAGACAAATGTTTTGAAAACAAAAGTAGATTTATGAGCGCAGACTCGGAATCAAAAATATTCAAAATTATGCGACTTCCAGTCGAAATGGTGTTATGAAAAGGGTGTAATAGATTTGTTTGAACCCATCCTACTTTACTTTTGAAAATCCCCCCACATTTTTAGAGGAAGGGGGGAAAATCCCCCCTGCTTTTTAGATCCTAGATTGGACACTGCATTTTATATTGTTTTCTAAGCTGAACTGGCTTCTGCAAGATCAGCTTAACCATAGGCTGTCATCCATCTGTCTTCTTCTCAGTAACAAACACTGAAATTTTCATGAAACATTATGTTAAGCATCTTAGCATTGATCTTTCAAGTTTGTTCAAATTGGGTGGACCATGACCATGTCATTTACTAAGTTATAAAATTAACTTATGTATAACCTTACCCTTACCAAAAATATAGGCTTCTGGCGACTATTTGCTGCAACTCTGCGGCAAACATTGCTGCAAAGCTGCGGCGAACAAGTTTGCGGCGATGTTGCGGTACACTTTTATCATGCAAATGAGGTCTGCGGCAAAGTTGCAGCGAACAAATATGCAAATGAGGTTCTGGTGATGTTCCGGCGATGTTCACCGCAACTTTGCCGCAGACTTCATTTGCATGGTAAAAGTGTGCGGCAACTTTGCAGCAAACTTCATTTGCATAATGCTTTTAGCTGTAATCTTCTGGCGATGTTCGCTGCAACTTTGCAGCAAACTTCATTTGCATAAAATGTTTCTCTGCACTGTTCTGGCGATGCTTGTGGTGATGTTCGCTGCAAAGTTGCGGCAATGTTCGCCAACACATCGCGGCAAAGTTCTTCAAAATAAATAAGGACTGAAATTATGAAATGGAACAATAGTGCGCTGTTTAAAAAAAACATATTTAGATCAAAAACATGATTTTTTTTCACTATTTAACATGGACTGCATCAAATTTAAATAAATGGAAACGATTTAAATAAATCTACACTAAATAAATTCTCTCGATTTAAAGTATATCCTTACGGTTTGTTATGGGGGGTTGCGGGTGTCCGACCAAAGTTGACATTTCAAAATGTCTCGTAAGGGTCCCATGCCTAGTTAGGAAATTCCTCACGGGTGTATGTCTCAGTCGCCCAGTGTTTTACATGTGCTCATGGCGATGTCGACCGCTGTCATTTCTACTTTACTCCCATTTTCATGGAGATGTCGGCCGCTGTCATTTCTGCATTACTCCCATTTTCATGGAGATGTTGACCGCTGTCATTTCTGCATTACTCCCATTTTATGGAGATGTCGACCTCTGTCATTCATGCATTACTCTCATTTTATGGAGATGTCGACCGCTGTCATTTCTGCATTACTCCCATTATCATGGCGATGTCGACTGCTGTCATTTCTGCATTACTCCTATTTTCATGGAGATGTCGACCGCTGTCAATTCTGCATTACACTCATTTTCATTGAGATGTCGACCGCTGTCATTTCTGTATTACTCCAAATTTTATGGAGATGTCGACCGCTGTCATTTCTGCATTACACCGATTGTCGTGGAGATGTCGGCCGCTGTCATTTCTGCATTACTCCCATTTTATGGAGATGTCGACCGCTGTCATTTCTGCATTACTCTCATTTTCATGGAGATGTCGAGCGCTGCCATTTCTGCATTACTGTCATTTTCATGGAGACGTCGAGCACTGTCATTTCTGCATGACTCCCATTTTTATGGAGATGTCGAGCGCTGTCATTGCGCATTACTCTCACTTTTACAGAGATGTCGACCGTTGTTATTATAAGATAGTTAAAATAACTGATAAACACGTGTACTGTTATTTAATAACGTATGTTTTAATTCTTCAAAATTTTGGCGCCGAATTGATGCTTTGCATCAAGTTTTTCTTGTTACTATAGTCGTCTGCTTCCTGCTTCAGCATGTGTAGGACAATGTTTACTTCAGCTACTTTTAGATGACAGCGAGGCTGCGTGCAGAGTTGTAATTTCAATAATATGCCCCTCCTACAAATATTTACTACCCTGGCAGTAAATGTTGGGGTTTAATGTTGTCGTTTTGTGTCAGTTGTGGGCGGGTTTTAGTTTCCAAAAAAGGAACGACCGAACTAAGTAAACATTTAAGAATAAAATGTCTGCTGAAACACTGAGTCTTACAACAAGAGGGCCAAGGTGGCCCTAAATCGATCACCTGAGTACTGGCATATTATCAAGCTTCTTCGAAATCTTATAGTCAAATACAATCTGTGCAAGTTTGATTAAGATTGTTCAAGAAATGTGAGCTCTGTTGTGTATAACAACATTGATATATAGACACTGATAAAGTTTGGTACATATCAAATACAAAATGATGGTGCTAGAGTGTAACACCTTGGGCGGGGCCAAATGTGACCCAGGACTATATGTATTATATGAGAGCTTTGTGGTTTCACAGAAGATGTTTTAAGTTTTTCCCTATACAAGTCTATGTAAAACATGACCCCTGGGGTGGGTCCAAATGTGACCCCATGGTCACCATTTGAACAAACTTGGTAAAGGACCATAAGAGTATAGTAAATGCAAAATATTAAACCTATGGCTCTTGTAGTTCCAGAGAAGAAGACTTTAATGTGTTTCCTATATAAGTCTATGTAAAACTGTGACCCACGGGGCGGGGTCAAATTTGACCCCAGAGTCACCATTTGAACAAACTTGGTAAAGGACCATAATCTTATATTATAGTAAATGCAAAATATTAAACCTCTGGCTCTTGCAATTTCAGAGAAGAATTTTTTCCCCTATATATATATGTCTATGTAAAACTGTGACCCCCGGGGTGCGGCCAAATTTGACACCAGGGTCACCCTTTGAACAAACTTGGTAGAGGACCATAAGCTTATAGCAAATGCAAAATATTAAACCTCTGGCTCTTGCAGTTCCAGAGAAGAAGTTTTTTTTCAGTTTATCCCTATACAAGCCTATGTAAAACTGAGACCCCCGAGTCGGGGCCAAATGTAACCACAGGGTCACCATTGGAACAAAATTGGCAGAGGACCATAAGCTGATAGCAAATGCAAAATATTAAACCTCTTGCTCTTGCAGTTTCAGAGAAGAAGATTTTTTAAGTTTTTCCCTATACATGTCTATGTTAAACATGTGACCCTTGGGGTGGGGCAAATGTGACCCCAGTGTCACCATTTGAACAAACTTGGTAAAGGACCATAAGCTTATAGAAAATGCAAAATATCAAACCTCTGGCTCTTGTAGTTTCCGTGAAGAAGAATTTAAAAAAAAAATCCTATATAAGTCTATGTAAAACTGTGACCCACGGGGCGGGGACAAATTTGACTCCATGGTCACCATTTGAACAAACTTATTAGAGGGCCATAAGCTGATGCTACATGTAATACATGAGAGCTCTGTGCAATGTGGTTCCAGAAAAGATTTTTTCAGTTTTTCCCTATACAAGTCTATGTAAAACATGTGACCCTTGGGGCTGGGTCAAATGTGACCCGACGGTCACCATTTGAACAAACTTGGTAAAGAACCATAAGCTTATAGTAAATGCAAAATATCAAACCTCGGGCTCTTGTAGTTTCCGAGAAGAAGAGTTTTTAATTTGTTTTCCTTTATAAGTCTATGTAAAACTGTGACCCCCGGGGCGGGAACAATTTGACCCCAGGGTCACCATTTGGACAAATTTAGTAGAGGACCATAAGCTGATGCTACATGTAATACATGAGAGCTCTGTGCATTGTGGTGTCAGAGAAGAAAGTTTTAAAAAAATCCTTTATGTCTATATGAAAAACATGCAAAATCTCAATATACAAACTTTGGACCCCGGGGCATGGCCATTTTTGACCCCGGGGACTTAATTTGGACAAACTTGATATTATAGGCGTTGATGATCATTTTAAAAGAAAAACTGTTGAAATCTGTCCAGCGGTTCTGGAGAAGGAGGTTTTGTAATGTTTCAACCATATATGGTAATGGCGGAGTCATTCATGAAAGCTAGTCCATACAGCAAACAATATTTTGTTTCTAGCTTTTTGAGCAGTGTCTCTGATAACTGGACAAGAGTTTTGTTTGTTTTTTTGTTTTTCATAAAAGATTTGAGTTTATTTCAGCACTCTTTATTGAGCGTCTATTGTATGGAGATCACAATAAGGGTTGGTATAATACAAAACACAAATACAGATGCTATTAAGAAAAGCCTGTCATCACGTAACACTTGTAAAAGTCTTAGGTGTTTTTTTTAACAGTAAAACTAGATATTAAATTTTTATTTACTGTAAACTCATGTTCCCCAGTTCCCTAAAAGTATGCCAATGTTCCCTTGTTCCCTGAAAATAACGGACAAATGTTCCCTTGTTCCCCAAAAATAAATGGCCCAAAATCCCTGGGAGAACCTCACTGATAACCCCATCCTTCACGGATGTTTACATAATCATCAATCACGTATCTCCACTTTCACGGAGGAAGGACGTTTGACGCACGTACTATTCCTTCCGGATGTTGACGTTTAACTCACTATCCTGTGTGTGTGAGTCGAAATAATCAGATATGTAATTAACAAGCTAGGGTTTACATGTGTGTTCTTTATTGCTGATAACTTACACGATGAAACGCTTACTTATAGTTTTGACATTGGGCTATTTTTGTAATGGAATTATAAACGGTAAGTCTTATACTTCAGAACTGACTTAAAGTAGCTATTCTGCCCAACGACATCCTGCCCAACGACAGCCAAATTTTACAACATATGTACACCGTTTCTAAACCTACTGACGACGAGGTATATATATATAATTTACCTATTTTGAGAATACAAACTCTATAGATACAATATAAATGGCTTTACAGACATAATTCCCGATCTAGTCTAGAGGTAGTGCATAAAATACACGTCTACGAACGGCAAGACAATTTTTTGATATGTGCCATCCTCCGACGTGCATACGCGTTTGCCTTTTTTATGTGTGGACCTTCCGCAGAGATTCTCTGCGCTAGACATAAACAGTCAATTTAAACTGATAAAATGAATTTTATAAGTGTACAACTTACCTAAAGTGAATAATGATCATATGTTATCCATTTCACACTAAAAGTTTAATCAAAATATTGTTTTTATCTAAGTAATAAGTTAAAAACTGCATGTATGTATTGTTTACCTTTCAAACGGTTGTGTAATTGATCACGTGACTAAATCTGAATAATGCGTCCGGTAAAAACTGGGGCGGAATATGTACGTGGAAGAATTTTACAAGTGTGAACGTAAATCGCTGTTTGTTGTAAACTTTAATCAGAAATATATTTTCTAATTGTATATTATTGTAATGTTTATGTTTCTTTTTGCCATAATGCACGGCAAATTAAGGAATTCTAATATGGTCATGTTTAATGAAAGCCTTTACAGCCTTTCTAATTTAAATTTCCCGTTGTTCTCGTAGTTTGTTTACATTTAAAGTCTTTCGTTTGCAATAGTAGAAATGTAGTTTTTTTAAATGGAAACTAATATTAGTATATAAATCTAGCAGTGTTAATTTACATTCAAATGAGTAATATTATGTAAAAAATCGATTGTTTTTTTGGCTTCTTTTTTTAAATACACAAAGACGCACGCACACACATTGTTTAGACTATAGCCATCGTCTGACTGAATTTTCATAAAAAAAAATAATATTTCCTTGAATAAAAGTATTAGTCGCTCAAAGGCATTATTTTTTCCTAGACACTGACATCTATCTTGACACCGATAACAGCATGAGCAACACGTGCACTTACAATATGTTACATGACAAGGATGCAGATGGGGTTGATACTGGTGTCTCCTTTGTGCCCATGACCTTTGTAATCAATGTAGAACAGACTCATTTACGTGCACAGTCTTTATTTTGTCAAAGTCGCGGAGGTTTTCAAGAAACTGGTTAAAAGAAGAGCTGTAGTTGCCAACTAGAATCATGAAATTGGATACTAAAGTCCTAAAAGCTGGAATTATAATATCTGCGAATATGTCGGTGACAAATGTCTACGTGAAGAAAAAAACCAATTTGTTTTTAATAAAAAATAAATAAAAAAGCTTGTACGGCGCACCAAAACATGACAGGTTATATGGCACCTAACACGAATGAACAACCCCATTGCCATCAAGATACAATATGGAGAATGGACCAAGAACCTTCTAATCCACAGCACTGCAGAGTTGCTGTAAATTCTATAGTAGACTATGGACGATGGAAAAAGTAGATATAAAAACGAACAGGAAAATAAGCATTCAAGGGCAACAGTCAACCACAAAAACAAAAGGGTTGATAATAGGCCGGCTACCGCCTAGAAACGGTCAGTGGCAAAAAAGACCGCTGGGGGTTTAAACAAGGTTCTAGGGTGCAACAAACCTCACTCTTATTTCCATCCCAATAAACGGGACTGTAAATAAGGAAATCCCCGTCAGGTTATAATTATTTTTTAAATAACCTCCCTTTATTGAATGCATATTAAGATTAAATTTGGTTCTAATTAAAAAATAAATACATCTATGATTTATTTTCACTCTTTAAACAAACTTGTTGACATATGGGATACATTATTTTGATGAAGAATATGCAAATTAAGCAACCCATGTGAAAGTTAAAGGTAAAATACCTACATATATATATAAAGATAACTGCCAATGATACACTATGTGTATATATATATAAGGATAGCTGCCAATGATACACTATGTGTATAATGATACACTATGTGTATGTGAAAAAAGTCACTAAAAATTGGTGACTTCCATAACTCAAAAACAGCTGGCACTCAAATATGGTCCTATAGAAACCACAGCGTCCGAACGCAATGTCACCGTAGGTCCGCACTGCACTGCAAACAAGGACTTGATAATACAATGAAAGAGACAAAAAACAACAGAAAGGGTGGTGAAGACAGGGTTACCGACTTGGAACGGTCAGTAGGCAATAAGGCCTACTGGTTAGCTTGAATCGTTTTTATATGCGCACAATCCTCGCTATTATCCTGTCTTCAGCGCCCAAATAGACAAGACAGTGTAAACAAAACTACATCCATCAAAAGGAATTCTCTAACAATAAAGTACACATCCAGAGAAACTAACTAAAGAAACACATACAAAATAAAATACATCTCAGGATGTATCCAGAATCGTACTGAACAACCATAGTAGTTGCAGCTAAAGAGAAAACCAATCTAGGGTACGACCAGAAAATCCGAGGGACGAAAGCTCATGCACCCACCTCCCTTAGTTGGGGTTTCAGTAGGTGCAATCATAGAGTCCATAGAGGTAGTTCAGTCATCGCACAAGTGAAAAGTGAAGCGTAATGACTGACTGTAGAGGGGTCAATCATTAAACATGCAGTGCACTGTAAAACCAAAGGGTTATATCCTTTTCTGACGAACTTCCTGATTAAATGTGTAAAGCGGTCAGGAAACCTGTCAGACCCCGTTAACTTTCAAAGTTTATAGACCACATCTCCATAAAATGAGGGTTGTGATATACCTAGTCGCAGAAGTGTTTTGACGTTGGTGTTGTACTTTTCCAGCAGGCCCTCGTTGCGGCGGTAGAATTTAGAGAAATATCTACGTAGTTTGTGATAACGAACATCCTGCTGAAGAAGTTTACTTGTAATAACTTGAATTCCCCGTATGAGGTAAAACTTGGCAGTAATGTTTGTGCCATGATTGTCGAAGGGGGGCATATATGTTTTACAAACCTCAGGGGCCTAGGAATCTTTATGGGAGGAAGCTATCCAGCTGGCTTGCGGAACGTCGGTGGTTCTACCCAGGTGCCCGCCCGTGCATGAAAATTGCTCGGAGGGGCACCTGGGGTCTTCCTCCACCAGTGGAAGTTGGAAAGTCGCCATATGACCTTAGCTGTTGGTGCGACTATAAAATCCAATTCAATTCAATTCAATGTTTTACAAACATCTCTTGTTAGCATTATTGAACACCGCCAGTGTTTGCCCAGAGCTTTGTCCGTGGTAAAAAATACGAGCGTTGAAAGTTGATACCTGCTACCCGTTTAACACCATCATAGTATATAGTGGAATGGAGACAATTTCAGAAAGCTTGAAATTTTGTTCATTTCCTTAAAGGGACACACGGCAATCTTGAATATTTGAAATGAGTGTCTCGATTTATATATCGAGTATCATTTTTACTTTTACCCTGGTTACATTTAAATCAATCAAATTTAAGTATTCACTATTTTGTCTTATTATACTATAAGTTTTAATATATTATTGGTGCAATAATAGCAAATATTAATAATATGCAAAAACAAATGGCTTAATACAATTCTTACAATTAACATTAATGATTGAACAAATGCAATTTATGTAAAAAAACTAACGGGACGCTGCTAGTTTTTAAAAAAATCAAGATTGCCATGTATCTCTTTAAGAGATATTCATTAAATGGACAGTAATAGTGTTTTATAACATACATATATGTGTTTATGGCTTAGGTGCTAGTGCGACGAACTAAATGCGGATGGTCAGAAATTCTTCAATAAAAAAATAATAATTACGGTCGCGTGCTTCCAGTTTCAAATTTGTTTCTGCACAAACGATCAAGGCGTTTGTACTGACAATCAAGCGTCGAAGATGATCAAGACTACTTTCTGAAGTCTCCGGCAATAGACGGTTTTGTGGTGCAATTTTGCCGTTATTTGGCGTGTTAGTTTCTTTAACTTTCCATTAATGAGAATTATCAAATCTAGGCTCGCGCTAAACATTCGTCAGTTCGCTATAGGCAAATACCGTCATTAAAGAGAAATACATTTATGATGGGTTTTGACATAAATGAAACGTATATGCATAAAACTCTTCATGATATGTGTGTTTAAAGTCGGGCAATATTAGGTCTGTGTTACAGTTAAGACTGATACATATACGACTTCTGATTATAATTCATCAAAAGTAACCCGAAACTGGATTTGAAGCAAGGACCTTGAGATTTTAGTTATTTAATACAATTATGAGAGAGAGAGAGAGAGAGAGAGAGAGATAGATTGGTTCTACCCAGGAAAAATGGGGTGGGCTGCCTCTACCACAAAAAGTCAACATGGCGTCCGTTCAAACAAACTCTCTCTCTCTTTCCTGCCACTCTTTTCTGAATATTTTCTCCAAAAAATCGTTCATCTTTTGCATAAGATATAAAACAAATATCTTCTTTTGCGATAAGTAATATTTACAAACGACACTGTGTATTTATTAAATTGATGCAATCTGTGTTCTTATATTGATGTGGTAAAAATTAGATGAAACAGAATGAAGTATGAAGTAAATTACAAATAACATTTAACACAAATAGCGAAACAACACATATAACATAAAACGAATAACATATAACCCAGCACAAATAACAAATTACACAACTAACGTATAACATAAATATAATGTAACACAAATGACTTATAGCACAAATAACATAATAACAAAAATAACATATAACACAAATAATTTATAACACAAATAATGTTTAACACAAAAAACGTAATAACATAAATAATTTATAACACAAATAACTTAATAACACACATAACGTATAACACCAATAAGGTATAACACAAACAAAATATAACACAAATAACGTCATGAAAAAAATAACATATAGCACCAAAAGATTAAAACATACAATTCTATAGACACCATATACTTGCAGCTGTGGACGTAGCCGACACATTAAATGGACCGAATAAGACAACAGGTGCATGCGATAACGAGGCCATGTCAAATTGCCTAGATGACGTTTACGGTATAATATTTAACTCCTCCGAATCTGACAAGGTAAAGATGGACGCCATGTTCAATCTTTCCTGCGGGTAAGTAGAATTTTAATTCCTAGGAATTCAATGGTTAGAACTATTTATCAGAGGGAGTGACTGCTGACCCGAGAAGGGTGGGTACTATTGCAAGAGGCGGTAATACAGTTCTAATCCATTGACTTTTATGGAATTAAATAGTTGTATTACTATATATCATAAAATATAAGCAATGAAATATATTATTTTATTATATTGATTTCAGCTGAAAATATGTTTTACTTAAATAAATGTGTAAGGCCATGCACAAAAACAATATGTTCCCCTCCCCTAATAAATAATATGAAAAGGGTCACCACACTTCTTTTAATTACTTAAAATAGAAGCAGTTATTCAAGTTCCTCTTCTGTTGACAACTTGAACCGGGATGTCGCCATTTTTTAGCTGTCAGTGTCAGTTGTGCAGACGCAATCAATCTCGACGCAGAGTAATCGTTCCTTGCATTCATATCTCTGCTAACTACTGAATTATAAGATTAGGTAAAAGGTGTTAAATTGAAATATTTTTGCCTGAAATATATTTATTTCTTGTGTAAATATAATTTTTAGAATATCTGCAAATTAGATGTTGCAATATTTGAAATAATACATGAAAAACAATTTAGTTTTAATCGGGACTATTTTACTACCAAAATAATACGTACTAAGGTCTCCTCAATCGATGCAAACCGAAGCTCGGTAGCAGAACATTACTTAACAAGAAATATCACTGTATGTGATAAATGCCCCCGAAGTGTCCTTTGACATCTAAGTTTGACCTTGACCTTGGATCCATGGACCTGGATTGTGTGCACGTCACGTTGTTTGGTTGTGGTGAGCACTTGTGCCAAGTTATTTGAAAATCCGTTCAGGCATGCAAAAGTTATTGACCGGACACAATTTGACCTTTGACCTTGACCTTGGGGCCACAGACCTGGATTTGTGCGCGACGCATCGTCTTGTTGTGGTGAGTACTCGTGCCAAGTTGTTTGAAAATCCGTCTATGAATACCAGAGTTATTGACCGGACACAATTTGACTTTTGACCTCCAAGTGTGAACTTGACCTTGAAGACCTGGGTTTTGCGCGCGACATATCGTCTTGTTATGGTGATCACTTGTGCTAAGTTATTTAAAACTCCCTGCAGGGTTTGTGACGTTACGGTCCGGACACGAAATTTCGTAACTGTTTTTGAATATGAACTTCAAGTGTGACCTTGACCTTTAAGGTACGGACCCGGGTTTTACGCGCGACAAATTGTCTTGTTATGGTGATCACTTGTGCCAAGTTATTTAAAAATCCCTGCAGGGGTTGTGACGTTACGGTCCGGACACGAAATTGCGTACCTGTTTTTGACCTATGAACTTCAACTGTGACCTTGGCCTTTGAGTTACGGACCTGGGTTTTGCGCGCGACACATCGTCTTGTTATAGTGATCACTTGTGCCAAGTTAATAAAAAATCCATGCTGGGTTTTTGAAGGTACAGTCCGGACACGAACTGCGGAATGACGGACAGACAGGTGTTTGACATATGAACTTCAACTGTGACCTTGACCTTTGAAGTACGGACCTGGATTTTGCGCGCGACACATCGTCTTGTTATGGTGATCACTTGTGCCAAGTTAATCAAAAATCTATGCAGGGTTTTTTGAAGGTACAGTCCGGACACGAACTGCGGAACGACGGACAGACAGACAGACAGAATCCGGACGGTGCGATTACTATATGCCACCGAAAACTTTTCGGGGGGCATAAAAAAATAACCCATTGAAAAACAATTTGAAAATATTGAATATAGGTCTATATTTTAGCTTTGCAGATCACGCAAAAGGATTTACTATAAACATCGTCATAGTATTTTTGAATAATCACGTGACCTAACCGTTCGCCCTACTTTCTTTGAAGTTGACAGAGTCAGTGTAACAGGGTGGGGGATTACGTGATTTCAAAATGGCGCAACCCACGGAAAAACATCCCGCTTCGAAGTAAGATTTTCTTTATATTTTCTTTATTACTTCACGCCTTTTGATGTCATATAGCGCAAAGTATGCGAAATTTTATGCACTTTATTCCATAACTTTGATTATAGATGAATGTTCCATAGATTTTTTGTTTAACCTGCCTCCATTTCCGAAATGTAATGGAATGAAGAGGTTTTCATGATTTTCGTCTTAAAATTTACTCAATTGCATTAGTTCTAGTCCCGCAACTTTACTTTATAAACAAAAAAAGTCATATTTACCACAATTTAAAATTTGCTTGTGCTACAGTGAAAAAAAATGGAATTTCGAAAATGATATCCAACACTGGAGGCGTGAGATCTCGTGCACTCGTACATTTGTAATTTATTTGTGCTCTCATAATACTTGACGGTTTATACTGTGTATGCGATTTACTGGTACATTTCTGGTCATTTTAGACCTGTGTGGTAGTTTCTGTGTGGCGTACAAGCAACATAGGTTAACATTATGGGTAAGATTTTTCTCACTACTGTACTATTTCAGCTATATATTAGGCTTGATTGTATGTCGTAAATAAATTGAATTCACGACGTCTTTGACTTACATATCACGAAAACGCAGCCCGAGTGCACGGCTGAATATATAGCGTAGAAGGTAATGCGACGTACTATGTTTACATCATGTTTATATTTGTTTACGTTTTGCCAAGTATGGTGACTGATTTCTGCCATTTGTCGTCTTTTCGTTATTCGTTATTTCGCCACGACAAGACGACATAATGAAAAGACGCCAAACGCCCATTTTATATTGTCGTCTTTTCGTTCTGTCGTCTTGACGTTCTGTCGTCTGTCGTCTTTTTGCGATGCATTTGTCATCATTTCTTTCTGTCGTTCTGTTGTTCTGTCGTCTTTTCGTTCTGTCGTCTTGTCGTCCTGTTGTTTTTTGCAATGCATTTGGCGTCTTTTCGTTATGTAGTCTTCACGTTCTGTCGTATTTTCGTTCTGCCGTCTTCGTCATTATGTCGTCTTGTCGTCTTGTCGTCATGTCGTATTTTCGGCTTCCGGTTGACATGCGCATTTAATAACACAGGGATTACACGTTACACTTGTTTCCCATGCAAATGGCCACAATGCTGAAGTGCGCATGTCAACCGGAAGTTTAATTTTAGCGGGTAAGGGTAATGTTTTAGTGGTATTACACCTATAAGACAATAGTTTTGCAAATTATAATGCTGAATTATCATTGCAAATACAATTATCTACATTTTAACAACAGACAAGCCTAGTTTTATTGAAAAATGTCTCCAGGCCAGGGGCGTACCTGGAGAATTCTGAAATGTACGCCAGATATGAGAAGCGTAGCTGTGAACCGAGCAGCGACGCTGCGAGTGGGGTAGGTGTGGGAGGGGGAAACGGAGGAAACGCCGCCCTCCGTTTCCCCCTCCCGCCGGTAGGGGTTTTGAAAATTAGGAGGCAAATGATGCGTTCTCAAGCTATATTTCAGCGTTAATGTGGCATTTTGAAATTTTATTTTTTCACTTTTGCTGACGAATTGAACGCATTTGCGTACGTGCGTATGCCTGGATTTGCGCCTGCAGGCCATCATGTAAAGACTTCAAAAACCTGAAACTCCAAATTACAGCTTTCTGAGGCAAAATACATGCGAACAAAAGTCAAAAGACGATTTAAAACACCTTGAAGTATTTTTTGTCGGAGCTATAGTCACTCCAAAAAGTAAAATACCGTTTAGGTAAGAATCGGAGAGAAAATGAAAATTCACATTATGCCATCAGAAAGCTTGGAAACTGGTGTACATGACTCAATGGGATTTGTTTTACTTCAGGTAATTAATTTTTCAAAATGAAGTTCAAACTAAGATTCACTTACTTATTCTTAGTGGTATGACCTTCCTGTCTAGAAAACTGCTGAGAAAAATAGGGGTCATATGGCCTATAAGAAAATAAAATTCTGATCTTTGTTGACACCGTGAACAAACTGCATTTATTCTGCACCTCATACATGTATTCTACATTCACATTCAATCTTTCAAGTTGATAAATAAACTCATACCATGCAAATGGTTCTTAGCTCTCACAAACAAGTCAATAAAGTCATTAAGCCAGAAAAAAACAGGCCTTAAATAGTCAAAATTGCCTTTTATCGCAAAAAAGAGGTTAGGGATTATATAGTTGGGGAACTCCTTTCGCTTACACCAGGCATCAATACCATAATGATTTACTTCCTCTATGCATTGAGAGAAATATTGATATCAGGTAAGTTTGCATCACCCGCCAATTTCATTCGGTGTGTAGGTGACTTTAAGACCGTATATATCGCTCCGGATAATTCATCCTACTGAAATTTTATCCTACCACGAAAAGTAATAATAAAATGTCTACTTTTCGCGCTTATAGTTCACAGGTTCAGAGCGAAAAGTTGAAAATGTAGTTGATAATAATCAGATGAGTTTGATAATTATCGCGCAAAAACGTTTTCTAGTTGTCGTGTGAAATCTTCAGTATGAACATCAGGTCGAAAAGTTGATGGCACTAACAAGATTCCGTACGAGAAAGATAACAGTCATAATTATCCACAATGACGTTGATGAATGACGACACTGTGTAAGACAACATGACAAACTTTAGTAACTGGCAACGTCAACCACACAATGTCAAAGATTTGCAAGAAAAATAATCAATCATGGGTATCCAGTCCAGATCGAGAATGCAAACCCTCGGTATAGCTGTTTTAATCGGAACCTCGGCTAAACCTCGATTCCAATAAAATCAATTATACCTGGTGTTAGAATCTCGATAAAAACAAATTATACTTCGTGTTGAAATTCCCGATCTTCACCGAATACTCATGAACGATTCGAAAATGTATTTACCGTACAACCGAAGATTGTCAAACTGTTATCGATGTTAGCCAACGGACATCGAGATTGCCTTTGTACAGTGTGGACTTCAGACTAAGAGGCCAGGGAACCAGGCTAGTGTGGTCTATACACACCTGTTTGTGTGGTCTATTCACACATATTCTTCGATTGGCTCTGATCATTTCAAGTTACAAGCGACCGACAAAGCCAAAAAAACATAAACAAATATAAACATGATGTAAAACATAGTATGCCGCATTACCTTTACCGTTATATATTAAGCCGCGCACTCGGGCTGCGTTCTCGTGATATGTAAGTCATATACGTCGTAAAAACAATTTATTTACGACATATTTTTAATATATACTGTAGTTGAAATAGTCAGCAAACTATTGAGAAAACCTTACCCATAATGTTACACGTATGCTGCTTGTACGCCACATAGAAATTACCATTGGCACCTATGTACCAGTAAATCGCATACCCAGGATAAATCGTCAAGTATTATGAGCGCACAAAAAAAAACTACATGTACAAGTGCACGAGATCTCTTTTCACAACCGCCAGTGTTCGAGATCATTTTCGAAATTCCATAATTATTTTCACTGTAGCACATGCAACTTTTAAATTGTGGTGGATATGACATTTTATTTTGTTTATAAAGCAAAGTTGCGGGATTAGAACTGATGCAACTGAGTACATTCATTCCAGTGTACGAGACCGACTCAAAAAAATACATTTCGGAAATGGGGGTGGATTAAACAAAAAATCTATGGAACATTCATCTACAATCAAAGTTATGAATAAAGTGCAGAAAATTCCGCATACTTTGCGCTATATTACATGAAAATGTGTGAAGTAATAAAGACAATCTTACTTCGAAGCGGGATGTTTTTCCGTCTGTTGCGCCATTTTGAAACCACGTAATCCCCCGCCCTGGGATAGGGTGGTGGTAAATATAAAGGAAAATATAACGGTTTTGAAATATCCCTTTTTTGGCGAAAACCGTTTTCATCCATATGCTATCGCTCATAGACCGGATACAGCGTTTTAGCGCACCATGCGGATGTTACCACATTTTTCAAGACCAAACCTATTTTACTGAACGCAGTATCTCAGTCCGACGATTTGTCTAGATTTCTGCGACACTTGTAATGTTTGTATTTGAAACAACGTCGCAGATGATCAAGACTATTGCCCAGGAGGCTACCGGGAACGCGCACCTGTTTTAGTGGTTAAATTTCGGGACCCGGTACGGTTTTTGACGTGATTCGCGGCGCGATCCTAAAAATGTAAAAGACAAAAATATTGTTTTCGTATGATGCAATGGATAAATAAAAGGAAAATAAAGAAATTTAGAACCTTATTGTGTATTGTAATCACATGTGTATATTAATTAATTATAAATAAAACAAAATAAAAAAACGAAATATTCAATATCAAAAACCAAAAGTAATATTGCTTTGGAACCTTTACTTAAATGACAGGCATAAAATGTAGTTGGTCCTACACAAAATGCATTTCGATTCGATGTCAAACATGGCCACCAGTGGCCATCTTCGTTTACATAGAGTTATATAGGAAAAACTTTTGGCGATTACTCATATTACTCTGAAAATACTTTGTGGACTTTCATGACACTTTACAGGAATGTTGCTCTTGATGTCTAGTTGGTCCTAAGTAAAAAGCAGGTCAGACGGAAATTCAAAATATCCACCACAGCTGAAAATTCATTTTTAAAAATACAAGTTCATGGCGACTACTTAAAAAGAAGATGATTTTATCCTACTATCTCAAACAATAACTTGCCATTTCCTACAAACCTTACTCATGAACTTCAGGTGAGGATTCAGCGGCCTCTTGCTCAGTGGATTCTTTCGTCTCGGCTTGAGAGATCTATAACATTTAACAAGAATCATTTCGCCAATAACAATCATAACATGCCATACAATCTTCCATCTTTAATAACTATAGGAAGTTCAAAACCATTTGCTTACTGATGTTTTCGCCATTCAGTACTTTGATTATGAGATCAGTCAATGTATGTTTATGGTTTGTAGCGGAACATCTGACGTTTTACTAGATATTGTGTTAGTTGGTTTACACACGATATAAATATTAAGTAACTGACGTATTATGTCGTCATGTACATCGCTTGTTCTTCAAGCTCATCATATTTGTGTCATTTTGAAATATACCACCAGCATGCAGGGGCGTAGCTGGGCCGAAATTTAAATAACTCTTATGAATGTGGGGGGGTTGGGGTGGGGGTGGGTCGTGGGGTCTTCCTCCACCTTGAACATTTTAAAATATAGACACGAAATGGTGCATTCTGTGTATGTGATAAGTATTTTTAAAAAAAAGGAAGGGGAAATTCATAGCTTAGTGTTGGGTTTGGGTGCCATGCCATGGATTCGACTACAGGGGATTTAGTCAGGTATGTTGTTCGTCGAAATAAAGGCTTGTAGCACAAAATACGATATTATTTTTATGTTTCGCGCGGGAGTATGCCCAGCTAAGCCGCTGTCATGCAACATTGGCCATTTCTTGTTATATATCACGGGGAAAACGTCCTGTTTGTTGAAAGTTGCAGCTGGTAGTATTTCTACTGTATTACCACGTTACAAGTAACATTTCCGCAAAGGATCCTAAATGTAACAATCACCTATTCCATTAAAATAACAAGCATAACGTTAAAGGTAACGACTTTTATCTGAATCAGTACGCTGCAAACGCAAACATTGGTCCATTTAATGTAACATCTTTAACGTTTGTGTTGTTACTTTTGACGGAGGAGGTGAATGATTACCTTTAAGGTTGAAATTGTTACTTTTAATGGAGGATAATTTTACTCTTTTTTCCAACTCCAAACTTCACTAGATTTCATCGCAACACTGAATACTTCAGTGTATTTAGCGGAAGAGTTACTAGCCGTTAACGTTGTTTCAGTGTCACTAGCGTCTCCGTGGCCGAATGGTTATTGGCTTTACGTTGTAAACCTTCGCCTCTCACTGGGAGCACGACTTGTAAGTGAGGAAATGTCGATTCTTACGGATGGCGGGAGGTGTACAGTACTGGTTATATTCAGGAAAGGTGGGTGGTCTGCCTCCACCACAAAAAAACGACCTTCATATATAACCTTACATGCGTTGAAAATGACGTCAAACGCCATACAAAAGGTGTCACGCGTTCGAGGTGGCGCGTATCTAAATATTCGTGACCTGCTTTATGAGAAAATAAACAACACATCATGGCTTCTAGATTACGCGTAATGTAAACATAGAATTATGATAAACTATACAATTGGTAGTCTCGGCTTGCCAAAATCGTATCTTGCATATGTCTTATTTTTCTTATGGTTCTGAATCCGCGTCGCGAAGAAATCAGAAGCGGGCCGGTTGACCGAGGATATAGTTTTAATTACACTAAATCAGCCAGATGTGCTTGCCAGGTGCATCGAAAGTAGTTCTGTATAAAATAGTGCTAATCTTTTTTTCCGTTAAAAATATTTTTAGTGCACTTTCCTGATATTGTTCGGCTGTACTGTATTCTGGACATGTTGTTGATATTTGAAAATGCAGCTCATCATGTTTTTGCCAGCTTTTGATATAAATTTCAGAAGTGAAAATAAACAGGGTACGAAATTACAAGGGGTGAAAAATGGCGTTGACCTTTGACCCGGTGTTAGTATACAGTACTGCTGAAGAAATGTTTCTTAGAAGATATTCAGCCCCTATTTCCTTGTTGATGTTAATTAGCAGACATGTTTATTTGCATGATCAAGTAAGTTTCCCAGAATTCTAACCAGGTTTGAGTTTTTAACAGGTTGTCAACATTCCAACTTTTCTATGGAAGGGGCATGGAGACTCATTACGCTATTATAACCTATACTATAGACCGTTACAATGAGCATGTCCGTTTTTCAGAACAAGTCAATTTAAATTGTCGGCTGTGGAGTAGTCTAGGCTATTAAATTGGTTGTGGTTGTTTTACAGACCGAATGTTGACAAGATTGTGGAATGCATTGAAACTACCATAAAGCCATTTTGCAACAACGCAAGCGACAATGGGTCCATAGCTTACAAGTTTGTTCACCAAATATTGCCGTCACTCGTACAGACACGCAACCAGAGTATCTCTAAGATTTGCAACAATAGAGAAGGTACGAGGTAATATCATAGATGCGGCTAAAACATTCTCGGTTCTCACCCCTGCGGGTTCAAATCCCACATGAGTTTCAAGTGAGAAAGTGTCGATTCGGAAAGCGGGACGTATACAGTAGTGGTTCCGACCAGGAAAATTGGGATGATCTGCTTCTATGTATTATGTTGTTTAATGAGTTTAATATTACTTACTGGTCCTTTGGGATCATCAAGCCCAACCTGTGTGGCTTTAAAGTAGAATGTCGCTTAAGCCCGTGCAATTATTCTCAAGAACGGACTCAGTAAAACGGAGTCTGCTACTTTTATCTCTGTGTTTTTGCTTTCTTTTCAGTATTTATTCTTAAACGCACACACGTACACACACACGCGCGCGCGCGCACGCACGCACACACACACACACACACACATGATGAGCAAATAATGAATTGGAACTAACAGCAAGGCTACTGAACTATTATACTAATTCTAATCAGCTGGTTGACATTTATGTATTTATAAACACGTTTTGTTTTCTTTATTTCCAATCCGTTAGTTGATGTAAAATGTATGCATGCACTGTTTCAAAATAAATGTGTAAATCAACTTACCGTTTGTGCGGAGGTATATAGTACTGGTTCTACCCAGGAAAGAGTTGATGGTCAGCCTTTCACCACAAACATTCGACCGTAATTTATAGCCTAAAATGTGCTGAAAACGACGTAAAACACCATACTAATAATTGTTAAATAGCTTCTAAATGATCTGCGAATTCTTTCACTTTTATAAATGGTATGGTATTCAAATGTTATAATTTAATTAAAATATTGCATTTGAATATATATAACCACTATTTTCCACTGTTATTAGCTTACTTGCCGATGTTGAAATGTGCGCAAGGATTCTCGAAGCTAAGACCCTTCCTGGATTGTGGAACCGGGACCACGCTAAATAAAACAACTGATTCCAACGATTTGTGCGGGTATGTCAATAAAATTATATTACACCGTGTTCATATGCGGCACCGTTAAATAAATGTAATAAATAATAAGCCACGCTATATGTTAAAACTTTTAATGTAATGGGAAGTCAAATGTGAAGAAGAAACAAATGCTATCATCGACGTTAAATGAAAAACTGTTACACTTCATATAGTTTTTATCAAATTGACGTTTTTATCAAATTGACGAAAACATATGCGATCAGTCTTGTATTTAGGAGAGTAGAAATACAAGAGTTTATCCAAAGAAAAGTAGACTTTGTTTATAACTGAAAAAAATCGGTTCGAATATAAAAGAAAGCTATTAATCATGAGACAGCTCTATTTTTATTGTAACGTCTTACTAAATTATGCATAATAACAATGGTATTACGAGTTGTGTGAGATAGATAGGTAGCGGTGCTGTGACGTGCGACATCAAGATAAGTAGCGACGTTAATAACTAACTAATAACAATAAAAATACAAGCATTTCTTGATGATGATGATGATGATGATGATGATGATGATTAGCTCTACTGGCCGAAGTCCAGCAGTGCTTATGGGACGACAAGTTGTCCGTACGTCCGTCCGTCCGTCGTCCGTTAACGTTTGCCTTCTGAACACTCTAGGGCCTTCATTATTAATTGGATCTTTACAAAACTTTGCCAGTGTCTTTATATCAATGAAAGCTCGGGCAAGTTTGAAAACCAGCCAGATCGGATTAATTTCACAGAAGTTATGACCCTTGTTTTGCTGGGAAATGCCATATTACGCATTGTGAACACTCTAGCACCTACATTTATTATTTGATCTTTATCAAGCCTGCACAGATTGTTAATATCAATGAAAGCTCGGACAAGTTTGGAAATCAGCGAAATGAGTTTAGTAACAGCAGAGTTATGGCCCTTGTTTTTTTCTGTAAAAAGCTATATGCTGCCTTGTGAATACTCTGGCACCTTTATTTATTATTTGATCTTTACCAAACTTGCACAGATTGTTAATATCAATGAAAGCTCAGAAAATTTCAAAACCTGCCACATCGGATCAGTAATACCGGAGTATTGGCCCTTGTTATTTTCTAGGAAAAAATGCCATTTTCTGCCTTGTGAACACTCTAGCACCTTCATTTATTACTTGATCTTTACCAAACTTGCACAGTTTGTTAATACCAATAAAAGCTTGGAAAAGTCCGAAAACCAGCTAAGTTGGGTTGGTAACACAGGAGTCATGTCCCTTGATGTTTTCAATGACAAAATGCCATTGTCTGCCTTGTGAACACTCTTAATACCTTCATTTATTATTTGCTCTTTGCCAAACTTATACTGATTGTTATTATCAATGAAAACTCGGACAGTTTCGAAAATTAGCCAAATTGAATGAGTAACAACATAGTTATGGCCCTAAATTTCTTCTGAAAAATGCTATATTCTGCCTTGTGAATACTCTGGCACCTTCATTTATTGTTTGATCTTTACCAAACTTACAAGATTGTAAATATCAATGAAAGCCCGGACAAGGTTCAAAACCAGCCAAATCGGATCCGTAATACCGGAGTTATGGCCCTTGCTTTTTTTTTCTTCTGGAAAATGCAATGTTCTGCCTTGTGAACACTCTAGCACATTCATTTATTATTTGATCTTTACCAAAGATTATTAATACTACTAAAAGCTTAGATAAGTTTGAAAACCAGCTAAATTGGGTATGTAACACCAGAGTTATGGCCCTTGTTTTCTTCTGAAAAATGCCATTTGCTGCCTTGTGAACACTCTAGCACCTTCATTTGTTATTTGATCTTTACCAAACGTGCACTGATTGCCAATATCAATGAAAGCTCGGATAAGTTAAAAACCTGCCACATCGGATCATGGTCTTTGTTTTTTTCTGGAAAAAAAATGCCATTTCCTGCCTTTTGAACGCTCTAGCACCTTCATTTATTATTTGATCTTTACCAAACTTGCACAGTTTGTTAATTCTAATAAAAGCTTGGACAAGTCCGAAAAACAGCTAAGTTGGATCAGTAATACCAGAGTTATGGCCCTTGATTTTTTTTCTGAAATATGTTATGGCCCTTTAATGTTTTCAATACACAAATTGTGTACTGATTACGTTCTCCTGAACCCCTGACGGACATCGGTGAAACTTTGCAGGGATGATCAGTACCAGGCCTAGTTGTGCATATCATCGCCGTGTTCCAGTTGAATGATTTTTGCGGAGTTATAGCCCTTAAAGGTTTTGATACACAAACTTTATCCAGACTAGTCTCATCTGAACTCCTGGCCGAATTTGAACGAATTTTCGCAATGATGACGAGTACCAAGCCTAATTGCGCCTATCATCGTTGTGTTCTAGGTTGAATGAGATATGGCCTAATATTCACACATCTTATCCAGATAATTTTACCTGAACTACTGGCTGGATTTCAGTGAAACTTGGCAGGAATGATAAGTACCCTTCCTAGCTGCCCATGATGTTGTCGTTTCGCCCCCATCAACCCATCAAAGATTCCATATAGCCAGTATTTCGATACAGGCCCTCTTGAGCCTCTTGTTATTGTTATTATTAATATTATGCAAAGGACATAAGAATTCCTGCGCACGGCTACGACTTACTATAACATGTATTGGTATACTGCGCACAAATGTCCCTTCGGGGCTCCGTCTTGTTTGGTGTCTTATAGTGAACTGTCGTTTTATTTTCAGGACGTTCCAAATGATATTTGGTTGCTCATACAAATACATAGACTTGGCATGTCCTGAGTTCAAGGATACATATTTAGAAACTGCTCAGTACCCAGGATGTAATTTGTCCAACATAGGTATATATATTTTTGAACTTTAACAAAATAAAAATATACATACAAGTTATATGAATAAATATTCTAATGAAATACACCACATATCAATAATAAAATAAAGTCAATACAAAATTACCATCGGAAATTGTTACGTCCAATACCACGATTTGTATAGTTTTTCGTCATAAGTTTATTTAATTGGGATTTATTTGTCCGTCAAATGAATGGTATGTAATATTACCATATATTCAATTATTTGATGAACTCGTGATTTGACTTTCTGAACTTGCGCTTACTGTTGAATAATTGAGTTCAACAATTAAATGCACAGCCATAATATTTGCCCAGCCTGCATCTTCTGATGAGAATCTTGCCTATAATATCTGCTAGCAGATCCCGGCACGAGGCATTGTTTCATGTATTGTTTTACGAGTCTTTATGGACAACCATAGTATTAGGATAAAACATATGGATAATGGTATTCGATGTAAAATATGTCTTCTACAAATAAATGTTTATATTCACACGCTTAGCTTCAATAGAAGAGGCTACCTCGTGCGATGCAGACATGTACCTTGCCTGTTCCACTGCAAAATTAAACAGTACAGCCGCCATGTTTGAATATACTTGCAGGTAACCATAATACCTAAACCTACTAACGAATTCAAGTATTTCACCATTGAATATAAATTCTGTATTTCTCGGTAGACAGAATGCCACCTTTTATAAAAAAAACATTACTTTAGCTGTGGCAGTGTTTACAATTAATTAACATTTTTGGCAGTATTTATATAACAGATCAAGTCCTTTCTGCAAATCTACAGCATCTTTTGAGAAAATTATAATATCATCGGCATAAAGCAGCAAAAATAGTTTAATAACTGAAATATCAATACCATCTAAACCTTTTACAACAAATTCTGCTTCAATAGCATTTAATAACATTAAAAATAAAAAAGGAGATAAAAATTCACCTTGACGAACGCCTAATATACACGTAAATTCATTGCCAATCGTACTATTTAGTTTGATTTATGATTTTATGTATTCAATATTTTACCACGTATACAAAGCTGCATAAGTTTTAACCAAAGACTATCTCGTACAGCATAATCAAATGCTTACTTAAAATCTACGAAAGCACAAAACTCACTCGAGTTTAAAACCGTGTTAATTAATGCATGCAAAACAAAAACATTATCAGTTGTGGACATTCCTATTCTAAACCCTGCCTGTGACTCAACATAAACATAATACTTTTATTATCTATTTAACCTGTTGTTAAGTATTCGAACAGTTTTTATGTAATGCATGGAACTTTATTAGACAATTGTACGTGTGCAGGACGTTATTGGATATTACGTGTAGAGGAGAGTACGGTATTATAAGAATCAACTATTATACCGAGGGTTGGAATTTCCCTATCTTTACTGGAAAGTATACCCATCATTGATTATTTTTCTTGCAAACTACTCATATTCTGCGCGTTCACGTCCCAACTACTAACATTGTGCATGTTGTATTTGCACAATGACGTCATGCAAATGTCATTGATGATATCAGCGCGTGAATTTTATCCATATCCCCCAATGTGTAAGATCAGGCTTTCCATCACCCATGTAAAATGCGGAAAAATGTATCGGTAAGCAAGAAAATTATACTTTTTTTAAAATAATTATCATACTCTAACCCCAATTTGTGGCTTTTATTCCACTCGCTTAGTTCGGAAGGTAAAGCAGCAAGATTTTGTGCTTCAAAGGTTATAAGAATGTGTGGCACCAGGTATGACGACATATTCCCAATCTTGCCGTCAGCAGATCTCACAGAGCGTATGTGTTCCGATGGAACCGGTAAGTTGGATTTTAGATTTAACGGGAAAAAATACAAAAGTACACGTGTAAAATAAAATAGTTCACAAATGATACCGCAAGTGCTGGCAGATGCTTGCCCACATCAGGTAGCAGACTTACGGTCATAAAACAAATGATTGCCTGAACAGAACAGTTCACTGTACCATGAATATATCATCTCTCCTGATATACTCTGAATAAGCGATAATGGCATCTACCATATCACGTGCACACATATCAAGTGCGCAGATGCGAAAACTTGTCTTTTGGGCCGTTTTATCGTCCCCATTTATAATGCCAAACAGTATACCCCCACCCCACCCGCCCAATTTTTTTTCTTTATATTGTTATATATGTTTTTAGGGGCTAATTGACTTTTACAAAGATTACTTCCTTTCTATTTTTAGAGTATTGCCTATTATTTAACTCTTTTGAGATTTTTAAAGCATTTCTTGGAATTCAAAATTACCCTCACCAATTGAAGGCTCTCGCACTAAGTTTGCCCGTTTTCACAGATATACCAATCAAAATACAGCAAGGACTTTCTCCATGGTTAGTAATCTTTCTTTCAGAATACAAGGACTATGGAACCTGCTATGAACAATACCATGTGTCACAGGAGTACAAATCATGCATTCAGACAAACGAAACTGAAATATGCAAGTAAGTATTCCTATAATAAATATAGATTTTACATATTATAAATGTATTATTTAAACCAGCATTAAACACGTTAAATCTTGAAAGGTTATGTATGCTATGCACAAACCTTCAGCTTGTGCTGTTGGAATATCCCTTATAAAGAATGCTGATGTTAACTTTCAGGCTGATGCAGACAATCTACGACTGCAGCGTACAGGCAGTACGCAAACACTGCCCCGAACTATACGGGTTCTACCAAAAGTATGTTGTGGCGACCATCACACAGAGCAACTGTTCTCTAACGCTCTCAGATATAGGTATATGGTACCATGTATCAGCATTACATTTATACAGCTAAACAGTTATATTACTGAATTGGAGAAAGGTGAAAGAATTATCAAAATCAGATGATAAACACAAAAGATATGACCTTTTAAATGTTGTTCTAAAACGGATATGGGAGCCGCCATTTTGAAAACTATGACGTCGTAGTTCCATATTATCATATATGGAATATTGATGAATATCATTTAAAATGAAGAAAATCACTGCAAATGAATGCATAATTTTATACTGATCATATAAAGCCTTATTACCATTAAGTATAACATGTTTTTCATACAGTTGCTGTCAATTTTAGCTCTACTGGCCAAGGGCCAGCAGAGCTTATGGGATGGCGAGTTGTCCGTCGTACGTCGTACGTCGTTCGTCCGATAACTTTTACTTCGTTTAGAAGATAGGGCCTTCATTTTTCATCGGATCCTTACCAAACTTTAACATGTTGTCAATATCCATCAAAACTCGGACAGATTTGAAAAACAGCCAGATTGGACTATTTACACAGGAGTTTTGGCCCTTGATTTTCTGAAAAATGCTATATTTTGCCTCGTTAAGACGACAGGGCCTTCATTTTTCATCCCATCTTTCCCAAACTTTACCAGATTAGTAATATCAATGAAAGCTCGAATATTTCGAAAACCGGCCAGATCGAACCAGTAACAACGGAGTTATAGCCCTTGATTTAGTTAAAAATGCTATAGGTTACCTCGTTAAGACGATAGGGCCTTCATTTTTCATCTGATCTTTACCAAACTTTACCAGATTGGTAATATCAATGAAAGCTTGGACAAGTTCGAACCAGTAACAACGGAGTTATAGCCCTTGATTTAGTTAAAAGCGCTATATTTTGCCTCGTTAAGATGATAGGGCCTCATGTTTCATCCGATCTTTTCCAAACTTTATCAGATTGTTAATATTAATGAAAGCTCGGTCAAGATCGAAAAACCAGGCAGATTTGACAAGTAACAGCAGAGTTATGGCCCTTGATTTAGTTAAAAATGCTATATTTTGCCTCGTTAAAGACGATAGGGCCTTCGTTTTTCATCCCATCTTTACCAAACTTTAACATATTGTTAATATCAATGAAAGCTCAGATAACTTTGAAAAACAGCCAGATTGGATCATTTACAAAGGGAATTGTGGCCCTTGATTTTCTGTAAAATGCTGTATTTTGGCCTCAGTAAGACGAAAGGCCTCTATTTGGACGGATTTCAGTGAAACTTTTCAGGGATGATCAGTACCAAGCCTAGTTGTACATATCGTCGCCGTGTTCCGGTTGAATTATTTTGGGCGGAGTTATGTCCCTTTAAAGCATTTAATACACATACTTTGTCCAGACTAGTTCTCCTCAACCCCTGGCCAGATTTAAACGAAACTTTTTAGGAATGATCAGTTCCAGGTCTAGTTGTGGAAATCATCGCCGTGTTCCGGTTGAATGATATTTGGCAGAGTTATGGCCCATTAAAGGTTTTGGACTAGTTCTCCTGAACCCCTAGTCAGATTTCAACGAAACTTTACAGGGATGATCAGCACCAAGCCTAGTTATGAATAACATCGTCGCGTTCCAGTTTACAGATTTTTGGCAGAGTTATGGCCCTTCAAAGGTTTTTGATTCACAAAACATTTTTCCGGGCTAATTCTCCTGAAACCCTGGCTGGATTTCAGCTGAACTTGACAAGGATGATCAGTATCAAGATCAAGCCTAGTTGTGCATATCATCGCCGTATTCCGGTTGAATGATTTTTGGCAGAGTTATGACCCTTTACAGGTTTTAACAGACAAACTTTGTCCAGATTAGTCTCTTCTGAACTCCTTGCCGGATTTTAGCGAATCTTGTTGGGGATGATCAGTACCAAGCCTAGTTGCGGATGTCATTGCCCATGTTCCGGTTGAGTGCTATTATACATAAATTTATGTTTAGCCTGTAGAACGTCCACAGGTCCTGTTGGGCCTCTTGTTTCCCTATCAATCTGTAAATGTTCATATATATAAATATTCCATATATGGTCATTTACAACTATGATGTCATAGCTCTCAAAATGGCAGTTTCCATATCTGTTTCAACGGAACTTTCAAAATGATCATATCGTATTTGTTTATCATTCGATTTTGATAATTCTTTCACTCTTTTCCAAGTTAAATGTCGCTACATTTAGGTTGATCGAGTTTCCAAAATTGCCACCAACGATAAGCTTTGTTTATATAGTCTTTTAGAAAAAAAGAAAATAAACGTTGAAAAAACAATATAATAAAACTATAATAATAATTATATAAAACAATATACAGAATACGTGTCTGTGTCTGCCGTAACCTGAGTCATCTGAGGTAACCCGATTGGTCTGGTCAGTCGCATTTGACTTGACTGCCGGTTATGGGTTGTTGTAATTATGACCCTTGAATATTTAAAAATGGTTATCTTTACCTTGTTAATATTTTAGCTTTTACATTTTTCATTCGATATTTACCAAACTTGTTCAAAATGTTAATGTCAAAACCAGCTCGCTCGGAAAAGCTTGAATGACTCCCACCCTATCACATTTCATTGCCACATCCCCGCCGATACCACCACCCCACCGCTCCCCGCACCGCCCTCTTCACCACCACTCACTAGTTTTGTTTTTAATATTTATGAAATTACCTCAGTCAGAGTCGGACTGGAAAGCGTAGACAAATTAAAAAAAAATAGTAAGCACCGTAGGACTAGAAGCAACAGAATGGCCCTAAAGACAGACCTTCTTGGTCCTCATGTTTTAACAAGCTATTGTTTCCTTATAGCTAGGGACCAAAACCCAGGTTTTAGGACCCAATCTAGACACGTCGGACAAAAGCACCAAACTTTCTTCAAATGTGTGTTTTATATGAAACTCCCGGAGTTATTCAAAAAAAAAATATTATATTTTCTATATGAGTTATCTTCGGCGTATTTTTCTATCGCCGAAGTTATTTTTTCACATCGATTAACTTCGGTACTATCTTCGGCGCAAAGTTATTTTTTCACATCTTCGATTAAATTCGGTACTGAACATCTTCGACGTACACACAAGAATGTACGCCGAAGATTTCTAGTACCGAAGTTAATTGAAGATGCTGGTACGCCGTAGGGGATCCCCGAAGTCATTAATTGTGTATGCCCCCTCATTAAGGAAGGCATATAGTAATCGCATTGTCCGTCCGTTCATGCGTCGTTGTCCGTACGTCCGTCGGTCCGAAATCGTGTCTCAGCCATTCCTCGGAAACTACTGAAGGGAATTTCGTCAATCGTCAAACACATGTTCATCATTATGAGAAGATGTATCGCGCTCAAAAATAATGACCTTATCTCAAAGGTCAATGTCACACTTGGAGGTCAAAGGTAAAAAAATCATGATTTTTTTATGTATCAGCTATTACTTGGAAAGTACTGAAGGGAGTTGATTCAAACTTTACTATACTATACGATTACTATATGCCTCCCACTATGTGGGGGCATAACAAATTAATGACTTCGGGGTTCCCCTGCGGCTATGTGCATCTTCAATTAACTAATAATTGCTAATTCCTGGCATAGTTCAATAACAAATATGACTTTAACGTTTCTCTTATTTTCTTTTGCAATATTAGGTAGAATACTATTTTATACATTTCGGCTTATTAGTCGGTCACCGGTCCCGGTGTGGGGTTCGCACCCTGTCAGTCCGTCCGTCCTTCCGTCCGTCCTTCCGAATGCTTGTCCGGGTCATATTTGCAATACTATAATACTTTGAGATACCAAACTTGGTATGTGGATACATCTTGGGATAACGGTGTGCCGCGTACCAAAATAAGGTCACTGTGACCTTGACCTGTGACCTCTGTCATAGAAAATGCTTTTCCGGAACGTATTTTCAATACTATAACACTTAGAGTTACCAAACTTGGTATGTGGATACATCTTGGGATAGTGGTGTGTCGCGTTTCAAAAAAAGGTCACTATGACCTTGACCTTGACCTCTGTCATAGAAAATGATTGTCCGGACCGTATGTTCAATACTATAACACTTAGAGATAACAAACTTGGTTTGTGAATACATCTTGGGATTGCGGTGTGTCGCGTACCAAAATAAGGTCATTGTGTAATTTTTTATAACACTTCTAGAGATACCAAACTCACTCCCTAAGAACTCCGTTACAACGTAAATCATGTCTTAACGAAGTCATGATACAAAATCACAACGACATCTGTTACAATATCTGTACGTTCGTGTTACAATATCTCTCCATGTGTTGTGAAAACATGATTTTTTGTAATTTTTGTGACGGATCGGAGGTCTAAAATGGTGTTTGCTTACATTATGTATTACCTTAAAACAGATGTTGCAATTGTTGCATTTTTTAAATTGTTACATGTTTTCACAGGGAATAATATTGGAAATTACAGCATGTTCTTAATCGTTTCATAATAATCATTAAACGATCTTTTTTTTCTGAGCTGTAGTGTTAGGGATTTACTGTTGTGTAAAATAGAATATATATTAAGTCTCACAGAATGAATATTAATCTTCAGATATAAACAAAAAGTAGTTATTTTATGTTTTACGATGTTACAGTATCGTCACGAGGGTGTTACAAACTCCCAACGAAATAACCTTTAAACGTTACAAACTCTCATCGACGGAAAGTCAGGCAAAATGTTACATACAGTCTCTTAATGATTATGTTAGCTTTCACATCATGTGGTCCGACAACATAATCTTGCTATTGAAAACGGTCCCACAAACATCACAAGTAAGGTTTTTCGGGCGGTGTAACGAGCCCATGTGCCTCGATAGACTTGTTATGTAGCCAAACGCTTTATTGCAGATATATATACTGATGACGTACGGTTTTGACTGGGCAAGCTTATTGGTAACATAACTTTTCAAAGATTTTTTATCCACACATTTTGACATGCTCGGAGTGCTCCATCTTACTATGCCTGCACAGGGTATGGCTGCTGTTAAACCATATACTGCAAATTTCACACAATAATTTCAAATCTTTGTGAATCAATCTAGTATGCTCTCTCAGGTCGCAGAGTGCTGAAAACGTTTTCTTGCACTTATTGCATGTTACTTTTGACGCTTATGGACTGAGCGAGTGTGTCTATCCACATTTCCCCAAGAAGCAGTGATATATTTACACACTTTGCAGTAGTGGAACCTTTTGTGCCCATTTCCAGACTTTTCAGTGCTTGGACCAGGTCCAAGTCTCTCGACAGCTGGATCAGGCTCTGGCTTTATATAAAGTTGAGAGCTGTACAGGGAAGTCCCTCCATTAGGGCTGGTGTCTTTAATGGAGTGCTGACGAGGACGTGCGTGAGCGTTGATAGTTCATGCTCGTTCTTGTTGTCGTCAAGTACCATATCCACACTCATTTACATGTCACCCACGTAAATACTCTCTTCTTCTTGGAACGAGAACTCCATCAAATCCGTCGTTGATACACTGTAACGCTGTCAGAGATATACTGTAAGTTGTATTATAAGTTTGTAACATAATTCACAAAAGATGTATATTATTATAATATCTTGGTAAATAATAGATAAATCGTTCTCTTTAAAATATACAAGATGCCTAACTAATACCTAGCAGTAGCAAGTTTTAACATCCAATACTCTTCTCTTGTAAATCGAAAAATACTGGCGAAAGGTGTGGGGGGTGGGGGGGGTTCTTACGGGGTGAAACTTGGTATGTGGAAACATTTTGGGATAGCGGTGTGTCGCGTACCAAAATAAGGTAATTGTGTATTTTTCTATAACACTTGGAGATACCAAACTTGGTATGTGGATACATTTTGGATAGCGGTGTGTCGCGTACCAAAATAAGGTCATTGTGACCTTGACCTGTGGCCTATGTCATAGAAAATGATTGTCTGGACCGTATTTTCAATACTATACCACTTAGAGATACCAAACTTGGTATCTGGATACATCTTGGGATAGGTGTGTGTCGCGTACCAAAATAAGAATGACATGTGACCTCTGTCATAGAAAATGCTTGTTCGGACCATATTTTCAATACTATAACACTTAGAAATACCAAACTTGGTATGTGGATACATTTTGGGAAAGCGGTGTGTCGTGTAACAAAATAAGGTCACTGTGACCTTGACCTTGATATGTGACCTCTGTCATAGAAAATGCTTGTCCGGGCCATATTTTCAATACTATACCACTTAGAGATACCAAACTTGGTATGTGGATACATCTTGGGATAGGTGTGTGTCGCGTACCAAAATAAGGTTGACATGTGACCTCTGTCATAGAAAATACTTGTTCGGACCATATTTTCAATACTATAACACTTCGAAATACCAAACTTGGTATGTTGATACATTTTGGGAAAGCGGTGTGTCGTGTAACAAAATAAGGTCACTGTGACCTTGACCTTGACATGTGACCTCTGTCATAGAAAATGCTTGTCCGGGCCATACTTTCAATACTATAACACTTAGAGATACCAAACTTGGTATGTGGATACATCTTGGGATAGCGGTGTGTTGCGTACCAAAATAAAGTCACTGTAACCTTGACCTTGATCTTTGACCTCATCATAGGAAATGTCTGGAAAATGCTTGTCTAGGCCGTTGGGGGGACTATGGATTGCCCTGTAATTATTGATGCTCTTGTTTTTAAAACGGTCCACAATGGTTTGTTAATTCTCTTAATTTATTTCTTTTTCCGTCAAAATGTTGGAAAAATAACTAAAACTGCTGATTTCTAGAAAAAATCAATAAAAATATATTTTAAATGCTTATTATTTTATTTATTATTATGAAATGTCAGAATATCCCTAATTTTCTATATCACACTCGGTGTAATGATACCTTTTATGTAATTAATTAAATAAATAAATCGATCAATAAAGGGATACATGTGGGTATTTTGCAAAATAAATAAAAAAAATAAACTGCCGATTTCGGCAATATTTCAATAAAAACATATTTGTATTAATTTCCGTTATGACTGTATCTTTTGTTTAAATCCTTTTATAATATAAGCCATTTTGCCAGTAACATGACAGGTAACATGACAGGTGTGCACTGTACATGTATGGGTGTATGTAAAATGAAATTGCTGTGTCTGTGCCTATGCTCTGTAAAAATATGTAGGTGTGGTCTTACGTGTAAGCCTTCTGATTCTGTGTGTTCGTCTGTACAATATGTGGGTATGGTCTTACATGTAACATTACAGGTATGGCCTCTATGTGTATGAGTGTGAACCACTTGAAGCCTTCTGACTCTATATGTTTGTCTGTACAATACAGGGGCGGATCCAGGATTTCAGCTTAGGGGGGGGGCGTAATATTTTGGTCAATTTTCGGGTCCGTTTCTAGCCTCATAAAACGGTTACGGTAGTGCATTGATAGGGTAAAAAAAGTCCGTTTTCAAATAAAATGATTTAACAATGTGTTAATTAAACCACTCATTAGCCAGTATGCGTCGAGCGAGCGAAGCAAGCGAGAAGATTTTTTATACTGAGGACGTGCATCGAAATTGTTTAACACAAAAAGAATTTTACAATGTGTTAATTAAACGACTCATTAGCCATTATGCGTCGAGCGAGCGAAGCGAGAGAAGCGAGCGATCATCTTTTTTTTATACTGAGGCGTGCATCGAAATTGTTTAACACAAAAATGATTTAACAATGTGTTAATTAAACCACTCATTAACCATTATGCGTTGAGCGAACGAAGCGAGCGAGAAAATCTTTTATACTGAGGGCGTGCATCGAAATTGTTTAACACAAAAAGGATTTAACAATGTGTTAATTAAACCACTCATTAGCCATTATGCGTCGAGTGAACGAGATTTTTGTTATACTGAGGACGTGCATCGAAACTGTTTAACACAAAAAGAATTTTACAATGTGTTAATTAAACGACTCATTAGCCATTATGCGTCGAGCGAGCGAAGCGAGCGATCATTTTTTTTATACTGAGGCGTGCATCGAAATTGTTTAACACAAAAATGATTTAACAATGTGTTAAACCACTCATTAATCATTTTGCGTCGAGCGAACGAAGCGAGCGAAAAAATCTTTTATACTGAGGGCGTGCATCGAAATTGTTTAACACAAAAAGGATTTAACAATGTGTTGATTAAACCACTCATTAGCCAGTATGCGTCGAGCGAACGAGATTTTTTGTTATACTGAGGCGTGCATCGAAATTGTTGAACACAAAAATGATTTAACAATGTGTTAATTAAACTACTCATTCGCCATTATGCGGCGAGCGAAAAAAATAATTATACTGAGGGCGTGCATCGAAATTGTTTGATATTTTATCTACAGTAACATGGACATATATGTATGATCCGGAATCTTTAGCCCCTCCCCCCCCCCCCACCCCCCCCCCCCCCCCCCCACCCGCACCCCACTGGAGCCGCTAGTGCAATATGTGGGTGTGTAAAAAGGGTGTGTAAAAATAAAATAAAAAAATGACCTTTATCATTTTGAGTGTGAGTAGCCTAAATCCTTCTGACTCTATGTGGATGTATACTTAAGTGTCACTTGACAGGCATGGATTGTATCTATATGAGTGTCACTTGATAGGCATGGATTGTATCTATACGAGTGCTTTATTCTCAATGTATCAATGTTATGTACCATATGTGGATTAACATGATAGGTATGGTCGTAATCTGTATGAGTATGGGCTACTTGAAGACTTCTGAGCTATGTTCTGACTCTGTGCCATACAATACTTGGATGTAGGCTTACATGTAACCTGACACAACTGGCATGTATTGTCTTCTGAACACTTCTGTGTGTTAATGTGTTTTTGGGTTAAGCCATAATTAAGAATATATCGCTGTATTAAAGCATTTGGATGGCGGCCATTTTAAAAATGTTCTAAAAATAATGACAGAATGAACTGTGACCTTGGGGGCCCTTTTTATTTTCAAGTTAGACTACCAACTACTATCATAGCAAGTTTGGTGCCTTTGTCCACTCTGTCCACATCCGACCATTGTGGTCCCTAGTTATTAGGTCCAGAACAGGTTTTGTATCAAATGTAACCATGGTAACAGGAGAAAATATTTTACAGGCATACGTTATTGTTGTGGTTTTATTTTGTTTAAAAGTGTTTTTAAGAATGTGAAAATTAATTGATCTTACAATGACATTTCAATTTAACTTAATCTAAGCATAATTCAAATATCATGTTGAAGATTTGGGGAAGGGGTATGTTACTAATCAAATAACAATGTAAATAACATGCTTATATATATATATATATATATATATATATATATGTAATGTAATGGTTAAAACTTATATATACCACATATAATTAAAATGTCTTTCAGCCATCGAAAGAAATGTTGTTGTTCTTTTTATTTAATTGTACATCTGTATTAAGTTTTATTTTACTTTCAGATACGACGTCACCAGCCATGCTGATATCACCATTCCAAAGTTTCATAACATTTGTTTCGTGTTATCTGTATACCTACATTTTCACATATTGAATTCCTTGTCAACCACAGTCACTGTAAAGGCAGACAGTTTTAGCTCGACTGATCATAGATCAGCAGAGCTTATGCCGTGGTGTGTCGTCCGTCTGTCCGTCTGTCTGTAAACTTTTGCTGTGGCGATTACTTGTCTGAAACTACTTGACGGATTTTCATCGTAAAGTCCTTTACCAAAATGACTGGCACCGCATGTAGTTGATCCTAACCGAAGTTCATTTTGATTGGATGTCAAACATGGCCGCCAGCGGTCATCTTAGTTTACATATAGTTATATAGGAAAAACTTGTGGCGACTACTCCTCTGAAACACTTGACGGATTTTCGTGAAATTTTACAGTAATGTTTCCTTGATGTTTAGTTGATCCTAGCAAAAATCCAGGTCGGCCGGAAATTCAAGATGGCCGCCACGGCTAAAAATAGATTTAAAAAGTGCGATTTTGAGGCGACTACTTCTCAAAAAACATAAGTGAAATTATTTGGAATCTTTACCAAACTGACTGCCACGACATGTAGTTGGTCCTAACAACAGTTCTTTTGATTTGGATGTCAAACATGGCCATCAGCGGCCGTCTTTGTTTACATAGAGTTATATAGGAAAAACATGTAGCAACTACTGCTCTGAGATTATTTTCATGAAACTTAGGAGAAATGTTGCTCATGATGTCTAGTTGATCCTAGCAAAATATCAGGTCGGACGGAAGCTCCAGATGGCCGTCATGGCTAAAAATAGATTTTTTAAAAACAAATTTGTTGAAACTATTTCTTGAAAACTCTAAGTGGTATTGATATGGCACTTTTTCTAAAATGATCAGCAAGCATGACACGATGTTGGTCCTTGTTATTATTTTGATTCGACATTAAACATGGTTGCCAGCGGCCATCTTCGTTTACATAGAGTTATATAGTAAAACTTGTAACGACTACTCCTCTTAAACTACTTCACAGGCTTTCGTGAAACTTCACAGGAATGCTGATCTAGCTATCAAAACCTATCAGTAGAGCTTCAAGGTCATTGACTTCTTGTTTAATTTTGCATGGAAGACTGCCACCCTTTTCTGTTTTTATATTTTCCATTGACATCAAATAGTGCCTATAAACACACGTTTAACTATGATACAACATAGTACTCGATCGGTGTGATATACTTTCTTTTAGTGAGTTGTATGCATGTAAGCACGTGTGATATTTAAGGCTTGTAATATTGAAATACGACGATTGTTTATGCATCCATTGCTGATGTTTTCAGAAACCTCGTCGAAAAGTGTGTATGGGGATCGTTTTGAGGTCCATGACTATGGTAGGTACATACTACCACAAGAGTCATTATTTTCAGATATACATTGGAATGTTACACTGTAGGGGCAGTTATGATTGCTACTTTAAAACGAGAAACTTTTCTAAGTAGTATAATTAAAATATTTTACAGAATAAGGTTATCTTAAAATGGTTTCATCTGCTGTTTATAAGGTGTTCAAATTCCTTTCATCAGTGATGGATAAGTTGGTATATGTACTTTACAATCGGTTAACGCGTCAGTAAACTGGTAAAGTCTATGCTATTAGTTGGGATGGCACGTGTTCAAGTCTGGATGACATGTTTTTCTCCGTGTGTTTTCATCTTTTCTTTGTTCAATAAACTTGTAAACTTGTTTTGCCATTTCCTTGAGAAATATCATTTTCTCTCTCAGGCTTGTGTAAAACTTGCTTGTATTATTAATTTCTTGTTTTCTTGTATACATATTTACACATTGAATATTTTGTCAATAAAAATACTCAGTTGCAAAAGAAACTGGACATTAATTTTGAAATTTGAAATTTGTAAAGTTTACTTTACACCCTATCCTCTTTATCAAACGACATTCCCTTAATGATTCGACCTATTGAAAAACAAATGACAACATGATATTGGCAATGGAATGATAAAAAACTTTGGTATCAAACTTGGCATATTAATTTTGGAATTTGTCAATTTAATTCTAAAAAAAACTTTATACAATTAAATCTAAACGAAACTCGGTGTCCACTTTCTTTTGCAACTGAGTATATAATAATTTAACTTCATTTCTTTATTTCCCTACTGTTCATGGTTGAAAACATATTTAATTACAAATGAGTCGTAAGCCCCACTACTACTACCACTAAATTTCAGGAATCTACTCTAACGGTTTTTGAGTGCTCCGGAAAGGAAACTGTGATGATTTATCTTCTAGGAGTTTTCATGGGAAACGCAACAGATAAAAATATGAGAAGTTGTCTAAAAGACAAATGCACAACAAAGCAGAGGGTTGTTATTTGTAGAACTTCCAGAGAAATGCATATTACAATCTTGGTGTGTCGTGTCATTAATGGTATATTCTCGTGTTGCCCTGGCTTCTTCCAAGTCATTTTTTTTTTCAAGTACTGCATTTAGTACTTACGTTTAGTACTTCCTGACGGGTCGTAGGGTGCTAAAATAGTTCCTTGAAAAAATCCAAAGTTTCTACTTTCCCAAGATTAGTTTTTTCATTGTTAAATCTAACCTGAGGTTAAAGTAGTATGTCTGTTGTCATGAATAGTAAGTACTTTACTGTGTTTGTCAGGATTATTCCTTTGGAGAGTATGAGCACAGAGGGCAGGTAGAGATGTGGTTTTGACAGATGTTTATTTCAAAATTGAATGACGCGAAATGTTGAAAAACTGAATCGGTGTTTTATTCCAGACATGGGACCGTTTGCTAGCCAAATGTGTTTAATTCACAGAATAAAAGTGTATTTAAGCGAACGAATGTTGTGAAACTTGTGACTGATCTCCAAATATAGCCGATATTGCATTGTGTTCAATGGGCTAATTTTCACCAGTCCGACACCAAAAGGAAAATGTAAGGGACACCACTTCAAACAATTATCATCATACCTGGCAGAGAACAGTTGCATCCCTTTATAACACCAGGCGTATATACCTTTGGAGAAACAATACATTTGTGTAGTGAAGTCCATGTGTGTTCATAAACCGATGTTATAATATTGTTATATGATGACTGGACACCAAGATAATCCATACTCCACATGAACTGTCTAAAAAAATTAAAAGAAATAGAATAGGTAAAATATTTTGCAAATTGTGAAACGGGGAAAACCGCAGAGTCTTACAAGATAAATAGGCACAGTGAAGGCCCTAAGAGTCCCTTAAACTACAAAAATCATTATTTGTAAAAATGAACGATGTAGACCTTCAGAGTCCTTAACATATTATAATATTATGTTCTAAATAGGCGCAGTGTAGGCACAATTATTAAAAGATAATATTGTAAATCGACACAGTGTAGACACTCAGTTCTTAAATGATAATATTGTAAATAGGCGCAGTGTAGACACTCGGTTCTTAAAATATAATATTGTAAATAGGCGCAGTGTAGACACACCATAGTCTTTAAACGATTACATTGTAAATGGACACAGTATAGTCACTCCCGAGTCTTTAAACGATTATGTTATAAATAGACACAGTGTAGACACAGAGTCCTTAGATGATAATGTTGTAAATAGGCACTAGTCCTTAGATGATAATGTTGTAAATAGGCACTAGTCCTTAGATGATAATGGTGTAAATAGGCACTGTGTATACACACAGTCTTTAAACGATTATGTTGTAAATGGGCACAGTGTAGACTACCGTTGTCCTCAAAAGATAATATTGTAAATAGGCACTGTGTAGATATTCACAGTCCCTAACAGATAATGCTGTATATCGGCAGAGTATAAACACACCAACATAAATCAAAACTAACTTCCAAAACCAAAAACAAACCAATCATAGTTCCTTAAGGAAGTTCATATTACAACAGCAAATTGAACTTTCATAGCTGTCAAGGACCAGTGAAAGTCAAGCGTGAGATGGTAACCAAGGGACGGTTGCCATTCGGTTATGAGGTCAGTGGTGTGAAGCCCGCTATAGTCGGAGATAGTCTGAGTTTGAATTTCATGAATTTTAGCGTATGTTAATCAAACAGACTATTTCACATTTAAAAATACAAATAAGGTAAAGAGCAATATTAAACATTACAAAGTAACTGTTATCAAGTTAAACTTTGGTTCCCTATATCTTTATAATGGCAAGGAAAGTGTCGATTGTTTTAGTGGTTTTTTATCACTGAACCAATCAGAATGCTTCATTCATATTTTGATTTTCATATTTTGATTTGTTTGTTTCTATCATGACACTTTCTGGTATTATGACATCACACCCTGGAATTATGACATCACCTCATGCTATTATGACATCACGTCATGCAATTATGATGAAACTCAGTGTGTTCTCAGATCTGAATGAGGCTGGAACTCCCCTTTTTGGTACGCAGTATTCAGGGCGTTTTAGGCGGTATTCAGTACGCACGAGCCTGGTACGCAGTACTCGCACAACACACTATTTAGTATTTAGTACTCATAAAATATATTTTTAAAACCAGTTTTTATCATTTAAATGTACAAAAAAATCATAAAATGTAAATAAAGGTCTAATTTTGATAATCGGGCCTTCATTCCGGCTTTTAGGTCCCGCATAATAGAATGCGCTTTTGACAGCTGAACACAGTTACGTCCCTTTCTGGTGGCAACTAGAATTCGGGACGATTTTATAAATAGTTAAAATATAGGGTGTGTGTACAGTATGCACAATATCTCTTAAACGGGTTGATACTTCTTCTTATAAATGGTTTATTGCAACGCACAATGAATCAATCTAATAATAAGTTTGTGTACACACACAAACAAATAATCAAAAATATATTATTTACACTTTGTAATTTAGCAATAACTTTCCGAGACCTGCCTGGAATTCACCAACCATTCTTCAAACTATTCTTAGACTTGAAGCTCAAGTACTGGAAATTGGTTCACAAATATGTCCACGACCTTCAAAGGTAAACAATCGTAAAAAGTTTTTACTTATTATGTATGCATCATATTTATACATAGCAGCTTGTTATGAACGTTTATTCTTTGCATACTTTAGCTAAAGTATGAGAATATTCTCAAGAATGGTTGGTGAATTCAAGGCTAGCAGTTATCAGAAGTGATTATCATATATGGACCAGTCTTACTCATAATATTATTTTCATAAAATATCGTCTTCCTATAATTAAAATTAGTATATATTAATGTAGAATGGTCTAGCGGACATAAATATGTATTTTTTATGTAGATTTATTATGTTAAAAGATGACTTTGTAATTAATTATTTACTTTCCGGGACCGCCTAAAAATAGTGCTAATTGTGCTAAATAGTATTCACATTAAGGAGTATTCAGTAATAGGGGTGGGGGTGGGGGTGGTGGAGTTACAGTCTCAATAATGATGTCTGCCTGAAGAGAAAATATCAGATTGTTTAGATGGGCAGGTTTACCGCAAGTCTTAACAGATTGGCAGTTTAGGATGACAACTAGCATAGGGAGGTCTCTCCATTTTGGTTGAGATTTATCAGCTTAATTGCTGCTTGGTTGGTGAAAATGTGACTCTGGGATATCATGGTCTGAGGCTGGTGTATAGTTAGTTACTCAGAAGTCAGAAAGAGTTGGATGACTCAAGGATGGTTGTGTCGAAGATGCTGGTGGATATGTTTGGTACACCGCACTGTTTTAATGTTATTGTCTAATTTAAAGTGTTTTGGCAATATATCCTACGAGTTCTAGATACTGACGAAGCAAAAATAATGAGAATTTTTTTTAAATTAGGAATGGAATGTCCAGTGCTCAGTCTTTATTTTCTAGCTGTTTTACTATGGGTTTTTTAAGGATAGGATATATTCCCGCTCATTGTAATAGGCGATGAACATTGTATGATGTTTATGCCGAATAAAATAATTGAATTATAATGTGTTTTGTAACTTTTAATTGTTGTTTCATTTTGTGTTTAGTTGTATATAAAATTCGATATAAACGAAACTATGGAGGTGTGTTTTTTTTAAGGATAGAATATATTCCCGATCATTGTAATAGGCGATGCACTTTGTATGATGTTTATGCTGAATACAATAATTGAATTATAATGTGTTTTGTAACTTTTAATTGTTGTTTCACTTTGTTAACGCTATAACGTGTTATATGATGAGCTAGTCCTTCATAAAAAGACTTACACAAATTTGTATATTTCACTCTTTTTTTTCTTCTTTTTTTAACGTTTTTTAGTGTTTTTTTAATAAATAAGAAAAAATAAATATCACAATGATGAAGATTAAACGTCAAAAAAACTGCTGAATGACGTCTAAAAATTTGGACTCATGATGAGCCTGTTGGATCCTTTTATAGTTTGCGCTTTGTCCGTCTGTGTGTCCGTCACACTCCCTTGTCCGGAGCATATCTTCAAACTACTGCATGATGAGACTACAATGAAATTCACAGAATGATAGCGGGCAATGAGAGGAAGTGCAGAGTGCAAGAACCGTAACTCTGTCATTGTTAAAATTAGATATATTGCCCTTTGTAATTTTCAGTGTGTCTATCACACTTTCTTGTCTGGAGCATATCTTCGAAACTACTGATGGGACTGCAATGATAGAGGGCAATGAGGGGAAGTACAGAGTGCAAAAACCGTAACATTATCATCATTCAAATAAGAGTTATTGCCCTTTGTAATTTTATACTTAGAATTTTTGTCCGGAGCTAAATAGTATTCAGTACTCGGTCTCTAAAATAAGGAGTATTCAGTACTCGGACCTCAAATTAAGGAGGGTTACATCCTCCTGAATGAGCCTTTTAATTGCTGTGACAAACAGATAAACAGATTAAGACTGTTTGTATCACTTATTGAGTAATAAGTTTCTTGAAACCAAGAATCACAAAATTCTAAGAATAAAATAATTCTAAAATGATTTAATAGACTGTTTAAAGCAAATCAGAAGGTAAGTAAACCTAACGGTTCTAAACTTTATACTTTGCTAACACAGTTTTGATATAATTCTTCACTTTGAACAACTCATTGACCATTAGACCTGTGACAGACCATCATATCCACAGTCTGCATCCCTATGCCTGAGAAGCTGAAACATTTACTAAACAAGAGGCCCAAGAGGGCCTGTGAATGCTCTACTGGCTAACATGGCTCTTATAACATCAATGAAGCGAGTGACAGCCATTTACGTTTTTTTGAAAGTTTCGGCCAAATACAGCTTTTTGACTAAATCAAGGGCCATAGCTAAAGAATCTGGTAAAGTTTGGTAAAGATCAGATGAAAAAATGAAGGCTCTACCGTATTAACGAGGAAAAATATAGTATTTTTAACTAAATCAAGAGCCATAACTCCTCTGTTACTGGTCCAACTGGTCCAACATAGAGCTAAAAAAAAAAAAAAAAAAATAATCAAAAAAAATAAATTCAAAAAAATAAATTCAAAAAAAAAATCAAAAAAAAATCAAAAAAAAGTTTGGTAAAGATCGAATGAAAAATGAAGACCCTATCGTCTTAACGAGGCAAAAGTTAACGACGGACGGACGGACGACGGACGACGGACGGCGACGGACAACTCGCCATCCTATAAGCTCTGCTGGCCCTTGGCCAGTAGAGATAAAAACTCATTTGTAACCTCTTCCCCCACCCAACCCGGGACATAGCAGGTGTAAAGAACAGGTCTTTGAACTTTCGACTGTCCCGGTAGTGCTGTGGATAGCAGGGCTTTTGTATCCGAAAACTAGCTAAGGAAGACAGCGGTCCCTGAGGTTTCACTATATTTTGCTACAAATTAGTTTCTATTATAAAAAAACAGATGAGTTCTTCTGTTGTTGTTTTCCAAAACATGAAAATAAAAAAATGTCTCAAAAAGCTACTTTTATTAGCTCGTACTATTCGAAGAATAAGAGAGCTTATGTAATCACCCCGTCGGCGTTGGCGTCGGCGTCCTACATCAAGGTTTGCGTGTAAGCTGTGTTTACAAGTCTATATCTCTTACATTTCTTATCCTTTCCTTGGCTTCCTTATAGCATTATTTTAAGGGCTGCCCCCCCCCCCCCCCCCACACACACACACACACCCGCCCCCACACACACTCGAAACTCGGTTGTTTTTTTTAAATATTTCTGTGTTTTTGTCAATTCTTACATAGCTTCTTACACATAATAATAATTTTGCCTTCCCCCCACCCCCATGTATATATCTATAATTTTAGTTTGGGATTTTTTATAGCATTATGCATCTTATTCATACTTCACCCATATTGGGGCATGGGCTTCTCCTCCAACCCCCGCCCCCACTCCTTCCACCCCTCCCCCTTTTCCACACACATTTTTATTTTTTTTTTTACATATTTCTGTGTTGTTTAAGTCAAATCTTACACCCCGCCTCTCCACCCCCATACCCCCACCCCCCACTTGATACTCTATATTTTTTTTATTTATTTTTTTGTTTACATATTTCAGTGTTGTTTCAATCAATTCTTACACATAGACTCTTACACATATTATATGTTGCCCCCTCCCCTCCCACCGCCTCTCACCCCTCACCTCCCCCCTCCCACTTGAAACTGGAATATTTGTATTTTATTTTTATTTTTTACATATTTCTGTGTTGTTTCGGTCAATTCATACACATATAGCTATGTTGCCCTCCCCTCGCCCCCCCCCCCCCCCACACCCTCACCCCACCCCATCCCCACCTCACACACACACTTAAAACTCAATTTTTGGTATATTATTTTTATACACACATATAGCTATGTTGAATGTTGGATGCGCAACCGCACCCACCGCCCCCCCCCCCACCCCCAATTTGTTCATGGGCTCCCCTGTGGAGGACAGGGGGGAAATTGTTTTCATTTTATCTTCCATTATTTGGATATTTATATTTTAATTTGAACGCAATCATTTAAATATAAAACAATTTAGATTAAATTCAGATACACAGATGAAATATCAATAAAAAAAATGAAATGAGGCCACAATAAAAATAGCCAGCTCCCTCCCCGAGTTGCCTTTCGACCAAAAATGTCTTTAAAATGATGGCAATTTTGGATTAAAACAGATAAAAATAGTAAAATTTCACATAATTTTATATCGGCCCGAGTTTCTATACAAGACCCATCCCCCAACCACACCCCACATTGTTTTAGCCTTGTTTTCTGATGGTATATACTAGCTATATAATTTATTATTCTCTGAAAAATCGAATAGTCGAGCTGCGCTGTTCTTCGCTGTTTTATTTTATCCCGTAAACCAATAAATAAAAAAACTTGCCTTAGTTTCTTTATTTGTTCTTTACATACATATACCATACACACAATGAAAAGATATATGAACAATATTTGTTGTTTTGTAGTGAACATAGGATTTAATTACATCACTAAGTTTTAAATTCTCACTTCAAGACAAACATACATATTCTTTTTATTATATACCCACAACCTGGAAACTCATGCAGAAAAAATATTTTTTAGGCGATGTCAACAACACTATATTCCAGTGGGATTTACAGTGGATTCATACTTGGTCCCGGTGGGATTTTTGTGTGGTACCCCAGTTTGCCCCCAGAGAGATTTTTGGCAGGATTCACGTTTGTCGCAGTGGGATTCCACATGATCCCAGCAGGAATTTAGTGCAGCCCTACTGAAAATATAACTGGCATTCTCAGTGTCTTCTACAGCAATCATCCCTTTTTGAATTGCATTTAAAGTGTGATAATATACACTAGGTGGGAATCAATCTAACCTTTTGTGAGCTTTTGTAAATGGCGGTGGAAAAGAAACAACTAAGCTCTCTTTTTTAAATACCCTTGGTAAGTGGGATCAACTTTTGTGAGCTTTTGTTTTCATGAACATAGCTGTTCCTGAAGAATTTTAACAACTTTAGCAATTTTGAAGGTGGCCGTTTTGCATGTTGTTCATGAATAATCATGCATTTCATGGAAATCATCACCACATATGAAAAAAGGCAAATTTCTAGTGAATGCTAGAATGGCACATGTATATTTTTCATCTGGGATGTTACCAAATAATTTCAGCATATTTTGTGACGCAACAAACATCGGAGACATGGGAGAAAAATACTTGAAAGAGTTTCAGAATACATATGAGGAGGTTGTTTTCGAAGAAACAAATAAATCAAAGGAACAATCATTTCAAGAAGAAATTGCACCAACAGCAGCAAAATATAGCCAGATGATGAAATTATCGCAGGAATAAATATCCTGACAGACGCTCGGCATTGTTGGCGCAAAAATGCAGCCTTTAGTGATGTGGTTTGTCTGGGACATCCAACAAACAAAGTTATTGAACATTCAAAACAATTTCTTAAAAAGACGATGATTCCTGTTCTCAAAGACATGAGCTAATTGGGGTGAAAGGTATTTACATGTATGACTATTTGGATGAAAAGTCTTGCATGTTCATGATAACAACAATCAAATAAGCAAATACATAAGAGAAGAAAGAAATCCAACTGAAAATGCCCTTGACACATGGCACTTGACCAAACCAATGTCAAAAATTTCAAAAAGAATAACATCAGGTTATAAAGAAACGCATGGCAACACTTTAGCATGAAGAACTCTCTGACAAATCTGCTGCAGTTAGAACTCATGTGTATTATTCTATGACAAATTGCCAAAATAATGCAGAAGTTTTGCAAATAAATATTTTGTACTTCGTAAATCACTATCAAGGTCATCACGAAAACTGTTTTTGACTTCCAAATGTAAAACTGACCCAAATTATGAATGTTCAAAGTATGTGATACAAATGGAAGAGCTTTAGAAAAGTTAACAGAATTCTTGAAAGGTCTCCCAGTTTACAAAAATGCTGACAATCTAAATTGTGTATGGATGCACATTATGTAGAATCCTTCAATAATGCCATAGAACAATATGTGGACAAAAGGATATCATTTGGTACTTCAACTTACTAAATGAGAATAAACCTAGCATTATTAGATTGGAAAGAAAATGTTAATAGAGGTTCAACTCAGAAAGGACTGTCAGCTATAACAGAAATCCATAAAGGACTTGCACAGTTCCAGTTAAAAACAAAAGAAAAACAAACAGTCTCAAAGCAGAAATCTGGGAAAAGTGGTTTAGAAATGTATACGCCTAATGCAGGTTAGCTTATAAACGTTGTTATTACTATAGTCGTCTGCTTCCTGCTTCAGCATGTGTAGGACAATGTTTACATCAGCTACTTTTAGATGACAGAGGGGCTGCGTGCAGAGTTGTAATTTGAATAATATGCCCTTCCTACAAATATTTATTACCCTGGCAGTAAATGTTGGGGGTTTAATGTTGTCGTTTTGTGTCAGTTATGGGCGGGTTTTAGTTTCCTAATAAGTAACAACCTAACTAAGTAAACATTTCAGAATAAAATGTCTGCTGAAACACCGAGTCTTACAACAATAGGGCCAAAATGACCCTAAATCGATCACCTGAGTACTGGCACATTATCAAGTTTCTTCGAAATCTTATAGTCAAACAAAATCTGTGCAAGTTTGATTAAGATTGTTCAAGTAATGTGGGCTCTGTTGTGTATAACAACATTGATATATAGACACTGATAAAGTTTGGTACATATCAAATACAAAATGAAGGTGCTAGAGTGTAACACCTTGGGCAGAGCCTAAGGTGATCCCAGGACTATATGTAATATATGAGAGCTTTGTGGTTTCACAGAAGATTTTTTAAGTTTTTCCCTATACAAGTCTATGTAAAACATGACCCCTGGTGTGGGGAAAAATGTGACCCCGTGGTCACCATTTGAACAAACTTGGTAAAGGACCATAAGAGTATAGGAAATGCAAAATATTAAACCTATGGCTCTTGTAGTTCCAGAGAAGAAGATTTTAATGTGTTTCCTATATAAGTCTATGTAAAACTGTGTCCCACGGGGCGGGGTCAAATTTGACCCCAGAGTCACCATTTGAACAAACTTGGTGAAGGACCATAATCTTATAGTAAATGCAAAATATTAAACCTCTGGCTCTTGCAATTTCAGAGAAAAACAATTTCCCCTATATATATATGTCTATGTAATACTGTGACCCCCGGGGCGCGGCCAAATTTTACACCAGTGTCACCATTTGAACAAACTTGGTAGAGGACCATAAGCTTATAGCAAATGCAAAATATTAAACCTCTGGCTCTTGCAGTTCCACAAAAAAGTTTTTTTCTCCAGTTTTTCCCTATACAAGCCTGTGTAAAACAGAGACCCCCTGGGCGGGGCCAAATGTGACCCCAGGGTCACCATTGGAACAAACTTGGTAGAGGACCATAAGCTTATAGTAAATGCAAAATATTAAACCTCTGGCTAATGCAGTTTCAGAGAAGAAGATTTTTTATTTTTTTTCCTATACAAGTCTATGTAAAACATGTGACCCTTGGTGCTGGGTCAAATGTGACCCGAGGGTCACCATTTGAACAAACTTGGTAAAGGACCATAAGCTTATAGTAAATGCAAAATATCAAACCTCTGGCTCTTGTAGTTTCCGGGAAGAAGAGTTTTTAATTTGTTTTCCTATATAAGTCTATGTAAAACTGTGACCACCGGGGCGGGGACAAATTTGACCCCAGTGTCACCATTTGAACACACTTAGTAGAGGACCATAAGCTGATGCTACATGTAATACATGAGAGCTTTGTGCCTTGTGGTTTCAGAGAAGAAAATTTCCTTTATGTCTATATGAAAAACAAGCAAAATCTCAATATACAAACTTTGGACCACGGGGCATGGCAATTTTTGACCCCGGGGACTTAATTTGATCAAACTTGATATTCTAGGCGTTGACGATCATTTTAAAAGAAAAACTGTTGAAATCTGTCCAGCGGTTCTGGAGAAGACGGTTGGTAATGTTTCAACCATGTATGGTAATGGCGGCCATCCTGGATGTTGCGCTGACCTAATTTTAACAAATCTAAAAAGCATTCATCTACGGATTGTCCATGTGAAGTTTGGTCAAAATTAGCCAAGCGGTTTCTGTGGAGAAGTCGTTTGAAGAAAAGTTAACGACGACAACGGACGACGGACGGACGACGGACGAAGAGTGATCCCAAAAGATCACCTTGAGCCTTCGGCTCAGGTGATCTAACAATCCCTAGATCGACGACATATTATTCTTACATACCGGATAAGGATATCCACGTTTTACATTGGGGATGGAACGTCTTATATTTCTGGGTAAAGATAAAAGTCACGTGCTCACCAACATCCGGTATGCAGGAAAACATGCAAAACGTTAGTAGCAGGCGGCGTCAACGCACAACATGTCTCTTCTGATTTCTAATATGCAAGAAAAAGAATCCATCATAGGTATTCGGGTCGGATAGGGAATTCCAGCCCTCGCTATAAGTGTTTTAATTAGAACCTTGGCAGAGCCTTGGTTCCAATAAAAACACATACCGCGGGTTGGAATTCCCTATCTTCTTTTTGACGAGTTGTATGCATGTACGCGTGGTATTTAATGTTTATTCTACTGAAATACGGTGGTTGTTTTTGCAGGCATTGCCTGATACCATCAGAAACCTTTCTTGATGGGGTCGATCCAGATACCTACCTATTATATAAAGGATTGCATTGCAGCTTTATGTTAGGTACACACCATAAGAGCTATGATTGTCGCAGCATATCAACTATAGATAACGCATCTTCTATGTGTTAACGTAGCAATAATACGATTTCTCTTCCATCTGTCCCAATGTTAACTAACTTTTTAAACTGCACTATAAATAGATCCGGGTAAATCCAGGTCCTAAATATAGTTGTCGAAATTACGCATGCGCAAATAATACAAAATCAGCATCACGTAGGCCTATAGTTTCTCCACTGCTGACGCCCCGCCCCTCCCCCCCACCAGGAGGGGTGTCCATGTTCCCTTGTTCCCCAAAATAATGCCAATGTTCCCCACAATATTTGCAAATGTTCCCTGTAACAAGTAAATCTGTCTCACTCAAAACATCCGGTTGTTGTTGTAAGTGTTACACGCAGCGATCTGATTGGATGATTTTTATTCTATTCTATTTAATGGGATATTTCAATTCAAATCATCCAATCAGATCATTGCTTGTAACAGTTACAACAACAACCGGATGTTCTGAGTGAGGCAGATTTAATTGTTATAGGGAAAAAGCGAAAAATCACGAATTTTGTGTTGACAAGGTAGTCTTTGAACTTTATGAATAGGTAAGCGTAAATACCCTTTGTAGCATTATTGAATGCCGCCAGTGTTTGCCCAGAGCTTTGTTCGTGGTAAAAAATACGAGCGTTGAAACTGCTATCCGTTAAACACCATGTGAATGATAGTATGTAGTGGGTTGGAGACAATTTCAGAAATCGTTTTATTTTGTTGATTTCCTTAAAGATATGCATCAAATGGATAGTAATAGTTTGTTATAACAGACTGATATGTGTTCATGACTCTAGTGCCAGTGAATGCTCCTTAATTGCTCTACCAAATATATAGTCAAACTCAAGCTGCACTGACATGTCTGAAGACACAGCTCTCATCTCTGAAAACAAATTTTCTACGACTAATGTTAACAAACACTTCATTCTGAAGATTTCCGACAATCTAAGTGATACATTGGCACGGGAAAGTAAGCTCTTGATGTCACATAGGGAGTCTAAATTACGTTTTTCGTCATCAATTACAACAGTTGATACAGTTCCCTGAGGACCTTGCGTTGACGCTGTTGTTTCAAAGTATGTTTTCACATTGTCAACGCGCTGACAGTCAACGTCATATACCTCCTGCAATCTTCCAATAGCTGTATTTAGACTAATATACAATGGTTTCTGTTTCTCTGAGTGGAGATCAACTGTTAAGCTAAACTTTCGAAGAATGTTCAGATAAAGTACAAGTCCACTAACACCGCTTATCATTCCGAGGGCACCAGTAGAAGTATATATTTACAACGAACAGTGTTTTTCTATCTGCACATAGTCCTGCAGGTTGGGGAAATTGGGCATCCTTTCCATCTCCCTGGCCTCTCACATTTCCAAGATAGTGGCTGCATTCTGTTGTTTTAGGATTGAGCAGCCTTATTGAATAGTCATCTACAGGAAGGGAGTCATTCATGAAAGCTAGTCCATACAGCAAACAATATTTTGTTTCTAGCTTTTTGAGCAGTGTCTCTGATAACTGGACAAGATTTTTCTTTGTTTTTTTGTTTTTCATAAAAGATTTGAGTTTATTTTAGCACTCTTTATTGAGCGTCTATTGCACGGAGATCACAATAAGGGTTGGTATAATATAAAACACAAATATAGATGCAATTAAGAAAAGACTGTCATCACGTAACACTTGTAAAAGTCTTAGGTGTTTTTTTCAACTGTAAGACTAGATATTATATTTTTATTTCCTGTAAACTCATGTTCCCCAGTTCCCTAAAAGTATGCCAATGTTCCCTTGTTCCCTGAAAATAACGGACAAATGTTCCCTTGTTCCCCAAACATAAATGGCCAAGTTCCCTTGTTCCAAAAATCCCTGGGAGAACCTCACTGATAACCCCATCCTTCACGGATGTTTACATAATCATCAATCACGTATCTCCACTTTCACGGAGGAAGGACGTTTGACGCACGTACTATTCCTTCTGGATGTTGACGTTTAACTCACTATCCTGTGTGTGTGAGTCGAAATAATCAGATATGTAATTAACAAGCTAGGGTTTACATGTGTGTTCTTTAAGTCTGATAACTTACACGATGAAAGGCTTACTTATAGTTTTGACATTGGGCTATTTTTGTAATGGAATTATAAACGGTAAGTCTTATACTTCAGAACTGACTTAAAGTAGCTATCCTGCCCAACGACAGCCAAATTTTACAACATATGTACACCGTTTCTAAACCTACTGACGACGAGGTATATATATATAATTTACCTATTTTGAGAATACAAACTCTATAGATACAATATAAATGGCTTTACAGACCTAATTCCCGATCTAGTCTAGAGGTAGTGCATAAAATACACGTCTACGAACGGCAAGACAATTTTTTGATATGTGCCATCCTCCGACGTGCATACGCGTTTGCCTTTTTTATGTGTGGACCTTCCGCAGAGATTCTCTGCGCTAGACATAAACAGTCAATTTAAACTGATAAAATGAATTTTATAAGTGTACAACTTACCTAAAGTGAATAATGATCATATGTTATCGATTTCACACTAAAAGTTTAATCAAAATATTGTTTTTATCTAAGTAATAAGACTGCATGTATATATTGTTTACCTTTCAAACGGTTGTGTAATTGATCACGTGACTAAATCTGAATAATGCGTCCGGTAAAAACTGGGGCGGAATATGTACGTGGAAGAATTTTACAAGTGTGAACGTAAATCGCTGTTAGTTGTAAACTTTAATCAGAAATATATTTTCAAATTGTATGTTTCTTTTTGCAATAATGCACGTCAAATTAAGTAATTCTAATATGGTCATGAAAGCCTTTACAGTACAGCCTTTCTAATTTAAATTACCCGTTGTTCTCGTAGTTTGTTTACATTTAAAGTCTTTCGTTTGCAATAGCAGAAATGTAGTTTTTTAAATGGAAACTAATATTAGTATATAAATCTAGCAGTGTTAATTTACATTCAAATGAGTAATGTTATGTAAAAAATCGATTGTTTTTTTTTGGCTTCTTTTTTAAATACACCAACGCACGCACACACATCGTCTGACTGAATTTTCATAAAAAAAAAAATATTATTTCGTTGAATAAAAGTATTAGTCGCTCAAAGGCATTATTTTTTCCTAGACACTGACATCTGTCTTGACACCGATAACAGCATGAGCAACACGTGCACTTACACATGTTACATGACAAAGATGCACATGGGGTGGATACTGGTATCTCCTTTGTGTACATGACCTTTGTAATCAATGTAGAAAAGACTCATTTACGTGCACAGTCTTTATTGTTGTCAAAGTCGCGGAGGTTTTCAAGAAACTGGTCAAAAGAAGAGCTGTAGCTGCCAACTAGAATCATGAAATTGGATACTAAAATCCTAAAAGCTGGAATTATAATATCTGCGGATATGTCGGTGACAAATGTCTACGTGAAGAAAATTATTATCCTGTCTTCAGCGCCCAAATAGACAAGACAGTGTAAACAAAACTACATCCATCAAAAGGAATTCTCTAACAATAAAGTACACATCCAGAGAAACTAACTTAAGAAACACATACAAAATAATAAACATCTCAGGATGTATCCAGAATCGTACTGAACAACCATAGTAGTTGCAGCTAAAGAGAAAACCAATCTAGGGTACGACCAGAAAACGACGAAAGCTCATGCACCCACCTCCCTTAGTTGGGGTTTCAGTAGGTGCAATCATAGAGACCCAAGAGGTAGTCCAGTCATCGCACAAGTGAAAAGTGAAGCGTAATGACTCACTGTAGAGGGATCAATCATTAAACATGCAGTGCACGGTAAAATCAAAGGGTTATATCCTTTTCTGACGAACTTCCTGATTAAATATGTAAAGCGGTCAGGAAACCTGTCAGACCCCTTTAACTTTCGAAGTTTATAGACCACATCTCCATAAAATGAGGGTTGTGATATACCTAGTCGCAGAAGTGTTTTGACGTTGGTGTTGTACTTTTCCAGCAGGCCCTCGTTGCGGCGGTAGAATTTAGAGAAATATCTACGTAGTTTGTGATAACGAAAACCCTGCTAAAGAAGTTTACTTGTAATAACTTGATTTCCCCGTATGAGGTAAAACTTGGCAGTAATGTTTGTGTCATGATTGTTGAAGGGGGGCATATATGTTTTACAAACCTCAGGGGCCTAGGAATCTTTATGTGAGGAAGCTATCCAGCTGGCTTGCGGAACGTCGGTGGTTCTACCCAGGTGCCTGCCCGTGCATGAAAATTGCTCGGAGGGCACCTGGGGTCTTCCTCCACCAGTGGAAGTTGGAAAGTCGCCATATGACCTTAGCTGTTGGTGCGACTATAAAATCCAATTCAATTCAATTCAATGTTTAACAAACATCTCTTGTTAGCATTATTGAACACCGCCAGTGTTTGCCAACAGCTTTGTCCGTGGTAAAAAATACGAGCGTTGAAAGTTGATACCTGCTAAACACCATCATAGTATATAGTGGAATGGAGACAATTTCAGAAATCTTGAATTTTTGTTCATTTCCTTAAAGGGACACACGGCAATCTTGAATATTTGAAATGAGTGTCTCGATTTATATATCGAGTATCATTTTTACTTTTACCCTGGTTACATTTAAATAAATCAAATTTTAGGTATTCACTATTTTGTCTTATTATACTATAAGTTTTAATATATTATTGGTGCAATAATATCAAAAATTAATAATATGCAAAAACAAATGGCTTAATACAATTCTTACAATTAACATTAAGGATTGAACAAATGCAATTTATGTAGAAGACTAACGGGACGCTGCTAGTTTAATAAAAAAAAAAAAAAAAAAGATTGCCATGTATCTCTTTAAGAGATATTCATAAAATGGACAGTAATAGTGTTTTATAACATACATATATGTGTTTATGACTTTGGTGCTAGTGCGACGAACTAAATGCGGATGGTCAGAAATTCTTCAATAAAAAAATAATAATTACGGTCGCGTGCTTCCAGTTTCAAATTTGTTTCTGCACAAACGGTCAAGGCGTTTGTATTTACAGTCAAGCGCCGAAGATGATCAAGACTACTTTCTGTAGTCTCCGGCAATAGACGGTTTTGTGGTGCAATTGTGCTGTTATTTGGCGGGTTAGTTTCTTTAACTTTCCATTAATGAGAATTATCAAATCTAGGCTCGCGCTAAGCATTCGTCAGTTCGCTATAGGCAAATACCGTCATTAAAGAGAAATACATTTATAATGGGTTTTGACATAAATGAAACGTATATACATAAAACTCATCATGATATGTGTGTTTAAAGTCAGGCAATATTAGGTCTGTGATACAGTTAAGATTGAAACATATACGATTTCTGATTATAATTCATAAAAAGTAACCCGGAACGGGATTTGAAGCAAGGACCGTGAGATTTTAGTTATTTAATACAATTATGAGAGAGAGAGAGAGAGAGAGAGATTGGTTCTACCCAGGAAAAATGGGATGGGCTGCCTCTACCACAAAAAAAGTCAACATGGCGTCCATTCAAACAAACTCTCTCTCTCTCTCTTTCCTTCCACTCTTTTCTAAATATTTTCTCCAAAACATCGTTCATCTTTTGCATAAAATCTTTTGCGATAAGTAATATTTACAAACGACACAGTGTATTTATTAAATTGATGCAATCTGTGTTCTCATATTGATGTGGTAAAAATTGGATGAAACTGAATGAAGTATGAAGTAAAATACAAATAACATATAACACAAATAGCGAAACAACACAGATAACATAACACAAATAACATAATACACAAATAACGTAATAACACAAATATCTTATAACACAAATAACGTACTGACACAAATAACTTATAGGACAAATAACGTAATAGCAAAAATAACGTATAACACAAATACCTTATAACACAAATAACGTATAACACAAATAACGTACTGACACAAATAACTTATAGCACAAATAACGTAATAGCAAAAAACGTGTAACACAAATAACGTATAACACAAAAAGCGTAATAACATAAATAATATATAACACAAATAACTTAATAGCACACATAACGTATAACACCAATAAGGTATAACACAAATAAAATATAACACAAATAACGTCATGACAAAAATAACATATAGCACCAAAAGCACACAATTCTATAGACACCGTATATTTGCAGCCGTGGGCGTAGCCGACACATTAAATGGACCGAATAAGACAACAGGTGCATGCGATGACGAAGCCATGTCAGATTGCCTAGATGACGTTTATGGTAAAATAGTTAACTCCTCCGAATCCGACAAGGTAAAGATGGACGCCATGTTCGATCTTTCCTGCGGGTAAGTAGAATTTTAATTCCTTAGAATTCAATGATTAGAACTATTTATCAGAGGGAGTGACTATTGACCCAAGAAGGGTGGGTACTATTGCACGAGGCGGTAATTCAGTTCTTATCCATTGACTTCTAAGGAATTAAATAGTTGTTTTATTATATATCATAAAATATAAGAAATGAAATATATTTATTCTATTATATTGATTTCAGTTGAAAAAATGTTTTACTTAGAAATAAGTGTAAGGCCATGAACAAAAATAATGTGTTTCCCCTCCCCTACTAAAGAATATGAAAAGGGTTACCACACTACTTTTATTTACTTAAAATAGAAGAGGTGTATCAAGTTCCTCTTCTGTTGACAACTTGAACCGGGATGTCGCCATTTTTAGCTGTTAGTGTCAGTTGTGCAGACGCAATCTCGACGCAGAGTAATCGTTTCTTGCACTCACATATACCTCTGCTAACTACTGAATTACAAGATTTGGGTAAAACCTGTTAAATTGGAATATTTTTGCCTGAAACATATTTATTTCTTGTGTAAATATAGTTTTTAGAATATCTGCAAAGTAGATGTTGCAAGATTTGAAATAATGTATTAAAACAATTTAGTTTTAATCGGGACTATTTTACTACCAAAATAATACATACTAAAAACTACTTAGGTCTCCTCAATCGATACGCATATGCAATCATTTCCATTTCAAACCGAAGCTCGATAGCAGAACATTACTAAACAAATAACCCATAGAAAAACAATTTGAAAATATTGAATATAGGTCTATATTTTAGCTTTGCAGATCACGCAAAAGGATTTACTATAAACATCGTCATAAATCTAACCGTTCGCCCTACTTTCTTTGAAGTTGACAGAGTCAATGTAACAGGGTGGGGGGTTACGTGGTTTCAAAATGGCGCAACAGACGGGTAAATATCCCGCTTCGAAATAAGATTTTCTTTATATCTTCTTTATTACTTCGCGCATTTTCATGTAATAGGCCTAGAGCGCAAAGTATGCGGAGTTTTATGCACTTTATTCCATAACTTTGATTGTAGATGAATGTTCCATAGATTTTTTGTTTCCGAAATGTAATGGAATGAAGAGGTTTTCATGATTTTCGTCTTAAAATGTACTAAGCTGCATCAGTTCTCGTCCCGCAACTTTGCTTTATAAACAAAACAAGTCATATCTACCACACTTTAAAAATTACTTGTGCTACAGTGAAAAAAATGGAGTTTCGAAAATGATCTCCAACACCGAAGGAGTGAAAAGAGATCTCGTGCACTTGTACATTTGTAATTTATTTGTGCGCTCATAATACTTGACGGTTTATACTGTGTATGCGATTTACTGGTACATTTCTGGTCATTTTAGACCTGTGTGGTAGTTTCTGTGTGGCGTACAAGCAACATAGGTTATCATTATGGGTAAATTTTTTCTCAATACTTTACTATTTCAGCTATATATTAGGCTTGATTGTATGTCGTAAATAAATTGCATTCACGACGTCTATGACTTACATATCACGAGAACGCAGCCCGAGTGCGCGGCTGAATAATATATAGCGGTGAAGGCGCCCCCCTCCCCCCTAAAATTCCGGATCATACATGTATGTCCATGTTACTGTAGATAAAATATCAAACAATTTCGATGCACGCCCTCAGTATAAAAAATTCCCCCACCCACCAACAGTTTAGGTACAGTTTTTCACGTGATTTGCGGCACAATCCTAAAAATGTAAAAGACAATAATATTGTTTTCGTATGATCCAATGGATAAATAAAAGGAAAATAAAGAAAATTATAACCTTATTGTTTGATTCTAATCACATATGTATATTAATTAATTATAAAACAAAATGAAAAAGCGAAATATTCAATATCAAAAAACATAGTAATATTGCTTTGGAACCTTTACAAAAATGACAGGCATGACATGTTGTTGATCCTACACAAATTTCATTTCGATTCAATGTCAAACATGGCCACCAGTGGCCATCTTCGTTTACATAGAGTTATATAGGAAAAACTTGTGGCGATTACTCTGAAAATACTTGATGGATTTTCATGACACTTTACAGGTATGTTGCTCTTGATGTCTAGTTGGTCCTAAGTAAAAATCAGGTCGTGGAAATTCAAAATGGCCGCCACAGCTTAAAATACATTTTTAAAAATACAAGTTCATGGCGACTACTTAAAAAATAAGAAGATTTTAACCTACTATCTCAAACAATAACTTGCCATTTCCTACAACCCTTACTCATGAACTTCAGGTGAGGATTCAGCGGCCTCTTGCTCAGTGGATTCCTTCGCCTCGGCTTGAGAGATCTATAACATTTAACAAGAATCACTTCGCCAATAACAATCATAAAAAAATAATACAATCTTTAATCTTTAATAACTATAGGAACAGTTCAAAACCATTTGCTTACTAATGTTTTCGCCATTCAGTACGCAGTACTTTGATTATGAGATCAGTCAATGTATGTTTATGGTTTGTAGCGGAACATCTGACGTTTTACTAGTCATTGTGTTAGATGGTTTACGCACGATATAAATATTAAGTAACTTATGTATTATGTATTCATGTGCATCGCTTGTTCTTCAAGCTCATTATATGTGTGTCATTTTGAAATATACCACCAGCATGCAGGGGCGTAGCTGGGCTGAAACTAAAGTAACTCTTATGGATATGGTGGGGGGGAGTTCGTGGGGCCCTCCTCCACCTTGACCATAGACACGAAATGGTGCACATGTATGTGATAAATATCAAAAAAGAAGGGGAAATTCATATCTTAGTGGTTGGTTCGGGTGCCATGCCATGGATTCGACTACAGGGGATTTAGTCAGGTATGTTGTTCATCGAAATAAGTGCTTTTAGCACAAAAAACTATATTATTTTTATGTTTTGCGCGGGAGTATTCTCAGCTAAGCCACTGTCATGCAACACTGGCCATTTCTTGTTTAACTTATAGATCATGTGGAAAACGTCCTATTTGTTGAAAGTTGCAGCTGGTAGTAGTTCTACTGTATTCCCACGTTACAAGTTACACTTCCGCTAAAGAGTCCTAAATGTAACAATCACATAATCCATTACAAATAAAAAGGTAACGACTTTTATCTGAATCAGTACGCTGAAAACGTAAACATTGTTTCATTTAATGTAACGTCTTTAACTTTTGTGTTGTTACTTTTGACGGAGGAGGTGAATGATTACCTTTAAGGTTGAAATTGTTACCTTTAATGGGGGATACTTTTTCTCTTTTTTCCAACTCCAAGCTTCACTAGATTTCATCGCAACACTGAATACTGGAGTGTATTTAGCGGAAGAGTTACTAGCCGTTAACGTTGTTTCAGTGTCGCTAGCGTCTCCGTGGCCGAATGGTTAACGGCGTTGCGTTGTAAACCTTCGCCTCTCACCGCTGCGGGTTCGAATCCCACTGGGAGCTCGACTTGTAAGTGAGGAAGTGTCGATTCATACGGATGGCGGGAGGTGTACAGTACTGGGTTTTTTTTCAGGAAAAGTGGGTGGTCTGCCTCCACCACAAAAAATCGACCGTCAAATATGACTTTACATGTGTTGAAAATGACGTAAAACGCCATACAAACAGTGTCTCTCGTTCGAGGTGGCGCTTATCTAAATATTCGTGGCCTGCTTTATGAGAAAATAAACAACACATCATGGCTTCTAGATTACGCGTAATGTAAACATAGAATTATGATAAACAATGCAATTGGTAGTCTCGGCTTGCCAAGATCGTATCTTGCATATGTCTTATTTTTCTTATGGTTCTGAATACACGTAGCATAGTTTACCGAAGAAATCAGAAGCGGGCCGGGTAACCGAGAATATAGTTTTGATTACACTAAATCAGCCAGATGTGCTTGCCAGATGCAGTCGAAAGTAGTTCTGTATAAAAGAGTGCTAAACTTTTTTTCCGTAAAAAATATTTTTGGTGCACTTTCCTCATATAATTCTGCTGTAACTGTATTCTGGACATGTTTTTGATATTTGAAAATGCAGCTCATCATGTTTTTGACAGCTTTTGATATAAATTTCAGAAGTGAAAATAGACAGGGTACGAAATTAAACGGGGTAAAAAATGGCGTTGACCTTTGACCCGGTGTTAGTATACAGTAACAAATGTTTCTTAGAAAATACTCAACCCCTATTTCCTTGTTGATGTTAAATAACAGACATGTTTATTGGTATGATAAAGTAAGTTTCCCAGAATTCTAACCAGGTTTGAGATTTTAACAGGTTGTCAACATTCTAACTTTACTATGGAAGGGCATTGAGACTCATTTACGCTATTATAACCTATACAAAAGACCGTTACACTGCGCATGTCCGTTTTTCAAGGCTATACAATTGGTTGTGGTTGTTTTACAGACCGAATGGCGACAAGATTGTGGAATGCATTGAAACTACCATAAAGCCATTTTGCAACAACGCAAGCGACAATGGTTCCATAGCTTACAAGTTTGTTCACCAACTATTGCCGTCACTCGTACAGACACGCAACCAGAGTATCTCTAAGATTTGCAACAATAGAGAAGGTACGAGGTAATATCATAGATGCGGCTAAAACATTCTCGGCTCTCAACCCTGCGGGTTCGAATCCCACTGGGGTTTCAAGTGAGAAAGTGTCGATTCGGAAAGCCGGACGTATACAGTAGTGGTTCCGCCCAGGAAATATGGGGGTGATCTACCTCTACGTATTATGTTGTTTAATGTGTTTAATATTACTTACTGGTCCTTTGGGATCATCAAGCCCAACCTGTGTGGCTTTAAACTAGAATGTCGCTTAAGCCGATGCAATTATTCTCAAGAACAGACTCAATTAAACCGAGTCTGCTACTTTTATCTCGTGTTTGTGTTTGTTGCTTTTTTTTTCAGCATTTATTCTTATATGCACACACATACACGCGCGCGCGCGCGCGCGCGCGCACGCACGCACGCACACACACGTGATGAGCAAATAATGAATGGGAACTAACAGCAAGGTTACTGAACTATTATATTAATTTTAATCAGCTGATTGACATTTATGTATTTATAAACACGTTTTGTTTTCTTTATTTCCAATCCTTTAGTTGATGTAAAATGTATGCATGCACTATTTCAAAATAAATGTATAAATCAACTTACCGTTTGTGCAGAGGTATATAGTACTGGTTCTACCCAGGAAAGAGTTGGTCTGCCTTTCACCACGAACATTCGACCATCATTTAGCCTAGAATGTGCTGAAAATTACGTAAAACACCATACTAATAATTGTTAAATAGCTTCTAAATGATCAGCACATACACAGCGTCTTCTTTCACTTTTATAAATGGTATGGTATTTAAATGTTATAATTTAATTAAAATATTGCATTTGAATATATATAACCACTGTTTACCACTGTTATTAGTTTACTTGGCGATGGGGAAATGTGCGCAAGGATTCTCAGAGCTAAGACCCTTCCTGGATTGTGGAAACGGGACCACGCTAAATAAAACAACTGATTTCAACGATGTGTGCGGGTATGTCAATAAAATTTTATTACACCGTGTTCCTATGTGGCATCGGTAAATCGGAAAACACCGCTAAATGTAATAAATAATAAAGAAAATGAAGGCCCTATCGCCTTAACAAAAAAGAGTATAATAATGGACCTTTGCAAACGGCCGAGCACGACACATACGAAATATTGCAGTCTCGGTTTGATTGAGAGTGTTCATGAGCGGTAGTGAAATATGCTAGCTACCGCTCACGCCCTCTAGCCCCGGGTTGAGCAGAACTCAATATTCATAAAATCAACAGCACAAAATTTTAACTATCCCGAAGATGGCATGCATATGACGGTGGACATGGAGTTATCCTTCTTTAACGTCTTCCCCATGTCTTACGGCGTATGGTCCCAGTATCTAATAAAATGAAATGCCCGAAGAGCGAAATAAACATAATGGAAATTAGTTGGGAGCAGCGGTTATGAAGCCTGTATAAAAAGCAGACAACATATCCTATGAGTGGTTAAACAATACCCAGAGCCTTTATCGGCCGGAGTAATGGAACCACCGAATCAAAAATTAAGTAAGAAAACAAAAGAAATTGAAAATGTACCACCAATAACTAACTATAAGTATCGGGCTCAACGATCTCCAAAGATAGAATGAATAACAGTACTGATTGCAAGCGCGGGGAGCCACGCTAAATGTGAAATCTTTTAATGTAATGGGAAGTCAATGGGGGAAAAGAAACAAATGCTATCATCGACGTTAAATGTAAAACTGTTTACACTTCATATAGTTTTTATCAAATTGACGAAAACAATTTAGGCCAGACGTATGTGATCAGCCTGTTCGGTCAGTCTTGTATTTAGGAGAGTAGAACCTAGATATACAAGAGTTGATCCAAAGAAAAGTAGACTTTGTTTAAAACTGAAAAAAAGGTTCGAATATCAAAGAAAGCTATTAATCATGAGACAGCGCTATTTCTATTGTACCGCCTTACTAAATTATGCATAATAACCATGGTATTATATGACGAGTTGTGTGAGATAGATGGCGCATATGTGATAGGTAGTGGGGCAGTGTAGTTGTGACGTGCGACATCAAGATAAGTATCGACGTTAACAAAGACAGTCGTATATAATAATAACAATAATATTTATAGCATTTCTTGATGACGATGATGATGATGATGATGATGATGATGAGCTTATGGGACGACGAGTCGTCTGTACGTCCGTCCGTCCGTCGTCCGTTAACTTTTGCCTTGTGAACACTCTAGGGCCTTCATTAATAATTGGATATTTACGAAACTTTGCCAGTGTCTTTATATTAATGAAAGCTCGGGCAAGTTCGAAAACCAGCCAGATCGGATTCATTTCACCGGAGTAATGGCCCTTGTTTTGCTGATAAATGCCATATTACGCCTTGTGAACACTCTAGCACCTTCATTTATTATTTGATCTTTATCAAACTTGTACAGATTAATATCAGTAAAATCTCGGACAAGTTGAAAAGCCAAATCGAATCAGTAACACCGGAGTTATGGCCCTTGTTTTTTTCTGAAAATGCTATTTTCTGCCTTGTAAACACTCTAGCACCTTCATTTATTATTTACTCTTTACCAAACTTGCACAGATTGTTAATACCAATGAAATTTTGGATAAGTTTGAAAACCAGCTAAATTGGGTAAGTAACACCGGAGTTATGGCCCCGTTTTTTTTTCTGAAAAAATGCCATTTTCTGCCTTGTGAACACTCTAGCACCTTCATTTATTATTTGATCTTTACCAAACGTGCACAGATTGTTAATACCAATAAAAGCCCGGACAAGTTTGAAAACCAGCTAAATCGGATTAGTAACAGCGGAGTTATGTCCCTTGATATATTTTTTTATGAAAAAATGCCATTTTCTGCCTTGAAAACACTCTAACACCTTTATTTATGTTTTGCTCTTTGCCAAACTTACACCGATTGTTATCATCAATGAAAAATCAGACAATTTCAAAAACTAGCCAAATTGAACGTGTAACAACAGAGTTATGGCCCTTGATAAGCTGAAAAATGCCATATTCTGCCTTGTGAATACTAGCACCTTCATTTATTATTTGATCTTTACCAAACATGCACAGATTGTTATAATCAATGAAAGCTCGGAGAAGTTTGGAAATCAATGAGATGGGATTAGTAACAGCAGAGTTATGGCCCTTGTTTTTTCTGAAAAAAAAGCTATATTCTGCCTTGTGAATATTCTGGCGCCTTCATTTATTGTTTGATCTTTACCAAACTTACATAGATTGTTAATATCAATGTAAGTTCAGATAAGTTTGAAAACCAGCCAAATCGTATTGGTAACACCGGAGTTACGGCCCTTGATTTATTTATAAAGGATGTATGTTGCCTCATTAAGACGATAGGGCCTTTATTTGGCCAGATTTTAATGAAACTTTGCAGGGATGATCAGTACCAAATATAGTTATGTATATCGTCACCGGGTTCCAGTTGAAAGCTTTTGTACACACACTTTGTCCGGACATTTTTTCCTGAACCCCTGGCCGGATTTCTGCGAATCTTTGCAGGGATGATCAGTACCAGGCCTAGTGGTGCATATTATCACTATGCTCCGCTTGAATGATTTTGGCTGAGTTATGGCCCTTGAAAGGTTGTACTACACAAACTTTATCTGGACTATTTTTCTTGAGCCCTTGGCTGGATTTCAACGAAACTTTGCAGGGATGATCAGTACCAAACCTATTTGAAAAATGTTTGGCTGCGTTATGGACCTTTTAAAGGTTTTAATACACAAATTGTGTAAGGACTACGTTCACCTGAACCCCTGACGGATTTCGGTGAAATTTGCAGGGATGATCAGTACCAGGCCTAGTTGTGCATATCATCGCCTAGTTCCGACTGAATGGTTTTTGCGGAGTTATGACCCTTTAAAGGTTTTGATACACAAACTTTATCCAGACTAGTCTCATCTGAACTCCTGGCCGAATTTGAACGAATTTTGGCAGGGATGACGTTACCAAGCCTAGTTGCGCCTCTCATTGCTGTGTTCTAGGTTGAATGAGTTATGGCCTAATATTCACATATTTTATCCAGACAATTTTTCCTGAACCCCTGGCTGGATTTCAGTGAAACTTGCCAGGAATGATCAGTACCCAGCCTAGTTGCGTAGGATATTGTCGTGTTCCCCATCAAAGATTCCTTATAGCCAATAGTGCGATACAGGCCCTCTAGGGCCTCTTGTTATTACTAGTATTACTATTATTATTATTATTATTATTATTATTATTCTGATGCTAAGGGCATAAGAACTCCTGCGCACGGCTACGACTTACTATAACATGTATTGGTATACTGCGCATAAATGTCCCTTCGGGGCTCCATCTTGTTTGGTGTCTTATATTGAACTGTCGTTTTATTTTCAGGACGTTCCAAATGATATTTGGTTGCTCATACAAATACATAAACTTGGCATGTCCTGAGTTCGAGGATACATATTTAGAAACTTCTACAAGTCTGGTCCCAGGATGTAATTTGTCAAACATAGGTATATATATTTTTGAACTTAAACAGAATAAAAATATACATACAAGTTATATGAATATATATTCTAATGAAATACATGACACACCATTAATAAAATAAAGTAAATACAAAATTACCATCGGAAAATGTTACGCCCAATACCACGATTTGTATAGTTTTTGTCATATTAAGTTTATTTAATAGGGATTTATTTGTCCGTCAAATGAATGGAATGTAATATTAACATATATTCAATTATTTGAAGAACTCGTGAACTTGCTTTCTGAACTTGCGCTTACTGTTGAATACTTGAGTTCAACAATTAAGTGAACGCCCAGAATATTTGCCGAGCTTGCCTCTTCTGATGGGCATCTTGCCTATAACATCTGCTAACAGATCCCTGCACGAGGCATTGTCTCGTGCATTGTTTCACGAGTTTTTATGTACAACCATAGTATTAGGATAAAACATATGCATAATGGTATTCGATGTAAAATATTTCTTCTACAAATAAATGTTTATATTCACACGCTTAGCTTCATTAGAAGAGGCTACCTCGTGCGATGCAGACATGCACCTTGCCTGTTCCACTGCAAAATTAAACAGTACAGCCGCTGTGTTTGAATATACTTGCAGGTAACCCTAATACCTAAATACGTAAACCCTCTAACGATTTCAAGTATTTCACCATTGAATATAAATTGTGTATTTGTTGGAAGGCAGAATGCCACCTTTTCTAATGCCACAGTATTCATATAACAAATCAAGTCCTTTTTGCAAATATGCAGCACCTTTCGAGAAAATTATAATATCATCGGCATAAAGTAGCAAAAATAGTTTCATAAATGAAATACATTCACCTTGACGAACGCCTAATATCCACGTTTATGCATTGCTAGTCGTATTATTTAGTTTGATTTATGATTTTATTTCATTATAAATGGATTTTATAATATTCAATATTTTACCACGTATACAAAGCTTTAACCAAAGAGTATCTCGTACAACATAATCAAATGCTTTCTTAAAATCTACGAAAGCATAAACTCACTCGAGTTTAAAACCCTGTTAAATAATGCACGCAAAACAAAAACATTATCAGTGTGGACATTCCTTTTCTAAACCCTGCCTGGAACTCAACATAACATTATACTTTTCTGCCCAACTAGATCTATTTAACCTGTTGTTAAGTATTCGAGTAAACAGTGTTTATGTAATGCATGGAGCTTTATTAGACAATTATACGTGTACAGGACGTTATTGGAATATTACGTGTAGAGGAGAGTACGGGATTATAAGAATCTACAATTATACCGAGGGTTGGAATTTCCCTATTCTACAATTATACCGAGGGTTGGAATTTCCCTATCTTTACTGGAAAGTATACCCATCATTGATTATTTTTCTTGCAAACCACTCATATTCTGCGCGTTCACGTCCCAACTACTAACATTTTGCATGTTTTATTTGCACAATGACGTCATGTAACTGTCATTGATGATTATCCATACCCCCCATATGTAAGATCAGGATTTCCATCACCCAGTGTAAAACGCGGAAAACCGTATCGGTATGCAAGAACATTACTATTAAATAATTATCATACTCTAACCCCAATGTGTGGCTTTTATTCAACTCGCTTAGTTCGGAAGGTAAAGCAGCAAGACTTTGTGTAACAAAGGTCAAAAGAATGTGTGGCACCAGGTATGACGACATATTCCCAATCTTGCCGTCAACAGTCCTCACAGAGCGTATGTGTTCCGATGGAACCGGTAAGTTGGATTTAAGATTTAACGGGAAAAAATGCAAAAGTACACTGTAAAATAAAATAGTTTACAAATGTTACCGCAAGTGCTGGCAGATGCTTGCCCAAATCAGGTAACAGTCTTACGGTCATAAAACAAATGGTGGCCTGAACAGAACAGTTCACTATACCATGAATATATCATCTCTCCTGATATACTCTGAATAAGCGATAATGGCATCTACCATATCACGTGCACAAATATCACGTGCACAGATACGAAAACTTATCTTTTGGGCCGTTTTATTGTCCCCATTTATAATGCCAAAAACTATACATCCCACCCGCCCAAAAAAACGCAATTGTAATTTTCTTTATATTGTTATAATTATATGTTTTTAGGGGCTAATCGACTTCTACAAAGATTACTCCCTTTCTATTTTGACAGTATTAGCCTATTATTTAACTCTTTTGAGATTTTTAAAGCATTTTTTGGAATTCAAAATTACCCTCACCAATTGAAGGCTCTCGCACTAAGTTTGCCTGTTTTCAAATATATCAAAGATATACCCAATCAAAATACAGCAAGGACTTTCTCCATGGTTATCTTTCTTTCAGGATACAAGGACTATGGAACCTGCTATGAACAATACCATGTGTCACAGGAGTACAAATCATGCATTCAGACAAACGAAACTGAAATATGCAAGTAAGTATTCCTATAATAAATGTATAGATTTTACATATTATAAATGTATTATTTAAACGAGCATTAAACGCGTTAAATCTTGCAAGGTGATGTATGCTATGCACAAACCTTCAGCTTAAGCTGTTGGGATATCCCTTATTAAGAATGTTTTTGTTAACTTTCAGGCTGATACAGACAATCTACGACTGCAGCGTACAGGCAGTACGCAAACACTGCCCCGAACTATACGGGTTCTACCATAAGTATGTTGTGGCGACCATCACACAGAGCAACTGTACTCTAACGCTCTCAGGATATGGTATGACTACACGTATCCGCATTACATTTAGCTAAACGTTGCGATACAGCCAAACAGCTATCTTACTGAGAGTTCTGAACAACTTGGAGAAAGGTGAAAGAACTATCAAAATCAGATAATAAACACAAAAGATATGACCTTTTAAAGATTGTTCTAAAACGGATATGGGAGCCGCCATTTTGAGAACAATGGCATCGTAGTTCCATATTACCATATATGGAATATTGATGAATAACATCTAAAATGAAGAAAATCAGTGCAAATTAATGCATAATTTTATACTGATCATATAAACCCTTATTACCATTAAGTATTACATGTTTTTCATACAAGTGCTGTCATTTTTTCCCTATAAATCAGTAAATGTTCATATATATAAATATTCCATATATGGTCATTTACAACTATGATGTCATAGCTCTCAAAATGGCAGTTTCCATATCAACGGAACATTCAAATGATCATATCTTCTTTGTTTATCATTCGATTTTGATAATTCTTTCACACTTTTCCAAGTTAAATGTCGCTACATTTTGGCTGATCGAGTTTCCAAGATTGCCACCAACGATAATCTTGTTTATATAGGCTTTTAGAAAATAAAGAAAAGAAAATAAACGTTGAAAAAAAATATATAAACAATATACAGAATACGTGTCTGCCGTAACCCGAGTCATCTGAGGTAACCCGATTGTCTGGTCAGTCGCATTTGACTTGACTGCCAGTTATGGGTTGTTATGGTTATGACCCTTGAATATTTAAAAATAGTTATCTTTGCCTTGTTAATACTTTAGCTTCTACATTTTTCATTCGATATTTACCAAACTTGTTCAAAATGTTAATGTCAAAACCAGCTCGGAAAAGCTTAAATGACTCCCACCCAATCACATTTAATTTTTCTATCGCCGAAGTTATTTTTTCACATCTTCGATTAACTTCGGTACTATCTTCGGCGAGAAGTTATTTTTTCACATCTTCGATTAACTCCTGTACTATCTTCGGCGCGAAGTTATTTTTTCACATCTTCGATTAAATCGGTACTGAAAATCTTCGACGTACACACAAGAACGTACGCAGAAGATTTTCTAGTACCGAGGTTAATAGAAAATGTGACAAAATGACTTCGTAGATAGAAAAATGCGCCGAAGAAAGTATCGAAGTTAATCGAAGATGCACGTACGCCGTAGGGGATCCCGAAGTTATTAATTGTGTATGCCCCCACATTTAGGGAGGCATATAATAATCGCATTGTCCGTCCGCCCGTGCGTCGTTGTCCTTGCGTCCGTCCGTCCGTCAGTCCGAAATTGTGTCTCAGCCATTCCTCGGAAGCTACTGAAGGGAATTTCGTCAATTTCGAGAAAACTTCACTATACTATACGATTACTATATGGCTCGCACTATGTGGGGGCATAACAAATTAATAACTTCGTGGTTCCCCTGCGGCATATGTGCATCTTATTTTTAACTTATCAAGTTATTTTTTCACATCTTCGATTAACGTCGGTACTATCTTCGGCGCATTTTCCTATCGCCGAAGTTATTTTTTCACATCTTCGATTAACTTCGTTACTAGAAAATTTCAGCGTACACACAAATCTTCGGCGTACATGCCTGTAAAAAGTACACCGAAGAAAAAAAATCATATCGAAAATATAGTAAAACAGTTAATAACTTCAGGGGTCCCCTACGGCTTTCCATAGTTTTATATTACTCAATATTTTAAAAAATGGTCCCCAAAGGTCCGTGAATTCCTAAATGTATTTATTTGGGGTCAAAAAGTTGGAAAAATAACAAAAACTGCCGATTTCTTGAATAATTCAATAAAAATATATTTTAAATGTTTATTCATTTTTAGCTCTACTGGCCGAAATTTATGGGATGCCGAGTTGTCCGTCGTCCGTCCGTCCGTCCGTCATCCGTCCGTCCATCCGTCGTTAACTTTTGTCTCGTTAAGACGATATGACCTTCATTTTTCATCCGATCTTTACCAAACTTTGCCAGGTTGTTAATGTCAATGAAAGCTCGGACAAGTTCGAAACCAACCAGATCGGACCAGTAACAGCGGAGTTATGGCCCTTGATTACATTAAAAATGCTATATTTTGACTTGTTAAGGCGATAGGGCCTTCATTTTTCATCTGATCTTTACCAAACTTTACCAGATTTTTATTTTTTTATTTTAATATTGTTTTCTTTTTTTAAATGTATTTTTTTTAAATGTTTTTTTTTGTTATTTTTATTATCTCTACTGGCCAAGTTCGTAAGGCGGAGTTACGGCTCTTGATTTAGTTAAAAATGCTATATTTTGCATCTTTAAGACGATAGTCACTGGCTTCATTGATGTTATAAGAGCCATATTAGCCAGTAGAGCGTCCACAGACCTCTTGGGCCTCTTGTTTATCCGATCTTTACCAAAATTTACCGGATTGTTAATGCCATTGATAGCTCGGGCAAGTTCGAAAACCAGCCAAATCGGACCAGTAACAGCGGAGTTATGGCCCTTGATTTAGTTAAAAATGCTATATTTTGCCTCGTTAAGACGATAGGGCCTCCATTTTTCATCCGATCTTTACCAAACTTTACCACATTGTAAGTGTCAATAAAATCTTGGACAATTGCGGAAACCAACCAGATCGGACTAGTAACAGCGGAGTTATGGCCCTTGCTTTAGTTGAAAAATGCTATATTTTGCCTCGTTAAGACGATAGGGCCTTCATGTTTCATCTGATCTTTACCAAACTTACATAGATTGTTAATGTTAATGGCAGCTCGGAAAAGTTAGAAAACCAGCCAGATCAAACTAGTAACAGCGGAGTTATGGCCCTTGATTTAGTTAAAAATGCTATATTTTGCCTCGTTAAGACGATAGGGCCTTCATTTTTCCAAATTTTACCAGATTGTTAATGTCAATAAAAGCTCGGACAAGTTCGAAAACCAGCCAAATCAGACCATTACCCGCGGAGTTATGGCATTTGCTTTCGTTAAATATGCTATATTTTGCCTTTTTAAGGCGATAGGGCCTTCATTTTTCATCTGATCTTTACCAAACTTTACCAGATTGTTCGACTATTTTTTTCTTTTATTATGCTCCCAAAGGGTGGCATATAGTAGTCGCACTGTCTGTCCGTTCGTCTCCGTTCGTCTGTACAATCGTGTCCGCTTCATAACTCTGACAATTATGGACGGATTTTCAAATAACTTCACACAATTGCGCACCACAACAAGACGACGTGTCGCGCACAAAATCCAGGTCCGTGGCTCCGAGGTCAATGTCACACTTAGAGGTCAAAGGTCAAAACAAAGTGCTTTCGTGTCCGGTTAATAACTCTGACACTCCAGGACAGATTTTCAAATAACTTGGCACAATTGTTCACCACAACTAGACGACGTGTCGTAAACCCAGGTCCGTGGCTCCAATGTCAAGGTCACATTTAGATGTCGAAGGTCAAATTGTGTCCAGTCAGTAAGTCTGGCATTCCTGGACGGATATTCAAATAACATGGCACAAGTGCTCAGCACAACCAGACGACATGTCGCGCACAAAATCCAGGTCCGTCGCTCCAAGGTCAAGGTCACACTTAGAGGTCAAATGTCAAATCATGTCCGGTCAATAACTTTCATTTCTTGACGGATTTTAAATCAACTTGGCACAAGTGCTCACCACAACAACATGATATGTCGCGCACAAAATCCAGGTCCGTGGCTCCAAGGTCAAGGTCACACATAGGTCAAAGGTCAAATCGTGTCCGGTCAATAACTGTGGCATTCTTGGACGGATTTTAAAATTACTTGACACAAGTGCTCACCACAATAAAACTATGTGTCGAGCACAAATCCAGGTCTGTGGCATCAAGGTCAAGGTCACACTAAGAGGTCAGAGGTCAGATTATGTCAGACAATAACTCTGGCATTCCTGGACAGATTTTCAAATAACTTGTTTTTTTTTTAATTTTTTTTTTTTTTTAATATATATATTTTTAATTATTTTTAAATATACTAAATATACCTGTTGGTTGCATCTTGCTGCAAGGTCAAGGTCACACTTTACAGGTCACTTCGGAGGCATTTGTCACTTACTGTGACATTTCTTGATATATTTGATATTATATATATCTTTATTTTGTTAACTTTTTATTTTTTTAATTTTTTTTTTTTTTTTTTTTATTGTTTTTTATTTTTATAATCTCTACTGGCCAAGTTCGAAAATCAGCGAAAATCAGCCAAATCAATCAGACGATAGTCACTCGCTTCATTGATGTTATAAGAACCATATTAGCCATTAGAGCATCCACAGGACCTATTGGGCCTCTTGTTTATTTGCCCATTTAAGTCTAATGATCTATTCTATGAAATAATAAACACATAAAGGGATAAAAATATGGGTCTTTTGGCAAAAAAATATGGAGAAAAGAGTAAAAAAAACCACTAAAAACTGATAATTCCTGGCATAGTTCAATAACAAATATGCATTTTCTTTTACAATATTAGGTATAATACTATTTTATACATTTCGGCTTATTTTTAAACGAGTCCACAAAGGTTCGTGAATCCCTAAAATGTATTTCTTTTTGGTCAAAATGTTGGAAAAATAACTAAACAGCAGATTTCTGAAAACATTCAATAAAAATATATTTTAAATGCTTATTATTTTATTTATTATTATGAAATGTCAGAATATCCCTAATTTCCTATATCACACTCGGTGTAATGATACCTTTTATGTAATTTAATAAAATAAATAAATAAATCGATCTATAAAGGGATACATGTAGGTATTTTGCAAATCAATTAAAAGAAATAAAACTGCTGCTTTCGGCAATAGTTCAATAAAAAAAATATATTTGTATTAGTTTCCGTTATAACTGTGTTTTCATTTAAATCCTTTTATAAGAAGGGACATTATATACATATAAGCCATCTTTCGAGTAACATGGACATGTATGGGTGTATGTAAATTGGAACCTGCTGTGTCTGTGTCTATGTTCTGTACAAATATGTAGGTGTGGTCTTACGTGTAACATGACAGGTATGGCCCTAATCGATCTGTGTGGGGAATGGGTAATTGGAAGGCCCGCTACTCTAGGCTCTTTACAATGGTGGGTGTGTACTTGTAACATTACAGTTATGGCTTGTATATTTATGCGTGTGAGCCTTCTGATTCTCTATGTTCGTCTGTACAATATGTGGGTATGGTCTTACATGTAACATTACAGGTATGGCCTCCTGTATGTGTATGAGTGTGAGCCTCTTGAAGCCTTCTGATTCTATATGTTCGTCTGTACATTATGTGGGTGTATATTTACGTGTATGGTATGGACCTTTATCATTTTGAGTGTGAGTAGTTTAAATCCTTCTGTCTCTATTGTGTGTGTATACTTTTTGCTCGACTATTCGAAGAATAAAGAGCTTATGTAATCACCCCGGCGTCGGCGTCGGCGTTGGCGTCGGCGTCGGCGTCCCACATCAAGGTTTGCGTGTAAGCTGTGTTTACAAGTCTATATCTCTTACATTTCTTATCCTACCACAACCAAATTTGTTCAATGGGCTTCCTTGTAGCATTATCTTAAGGGCTGCATCAGCAATTTTGGTTCTATAACCCATGGCTCCATGAAACGCAAATATGATAGCCCATAAATGTGTCCCATTTTACATCAAATTTTGCGTGTAAGCTGTGTTTTACAAGTCTATATCTCTTACAATTCTTACCCTAGCACAACCAAATTTGGCCATTAGCTTCCTTATAGCATTATCGTAAGGGCTGCTTAAGTAATTTTGGTGCCTGTAACCCTAGGCTCCCATGGAACCCACATTCTTGATAGCCTTAAAATATGTCTGTTTTCACATCAAATTTGTGTGTAAGCTGTGTTTACAGGTCTATTCTCCTTACATTTTCTTGTCCTAGCTGAACTAAATTTGAATTGGTTTCCTTATAGTATGTTGTAAAGGGTTGGATAGAAATTTTGTCATCTGCAAATTCTAGGCTTCAATGGAACCCAAATTGTGAAGGCCCATAAAATGTGCAATACAATGCAGATCTAGGTTTGCATGTATGCATGTATATATCTATAATTTTTGGTTTGGATTTGTTATAGCATTATGCATCTTATTACTTCACCCATATTGGGTCATGGCTCTCTCCTCCCCCCCCCCCCCACCCACCTCTTCCCACCCCCCACTCACTCCACACTTTTTTTTTTTTTTTTACATATTTCTGTGTTGTTTTAGTCAATTCTTACAAATATATGTTGCAACCCTCCCCGACCCCACCACCCCTCACGCCTCTCAACCCATCACCCCATCACCTCATCCCCAACCCACCCGCCCCAGACTTGAAAACTTTTATTTTTTTTACATATTTCTGTGTTGTTTTAGTCAATACTTACACATATATGTTGCAACCCTCCCTGCCTCCACCACTCCCACCCCCCTGCCCCTCACCCCATAATCCCCCACCCACACCCCGCCAGACTTGAACTTTTTTTTTTTTTCGTATATTTCTGTGTTGCTTTTGTCAGTTCTTACAAATATATGTTGCAAACCCGCCTCCCGCCTCTCACCCATCACCCCACCCACCACGCCCCACACTTGAATTTTTTTATTTATTTTTTAAAATATTTCTGTGTTGTTTTAGTCAATTCTTACACATATATCTTGTAACCCTCCCTGCCCCACCACCCCACCCCCCCTGCCTCTCATCCCATCACCCCACCCCCACCCGCACCCCGCCCCAGACTTGAAACTTTTTTTTTTTACATATTTCTGTGTTGCTTTTGTCAGTTCTTACAAATATATGTTGCAACCCTCCCCCCCCCCACCCCCCACGCCTCCCGCCTCTCACCCATCACCCCACCCACCACGCCCCACACTTGAATTTTTTTATTTATTTTTTAAAATATTTCTGTGTTGTTTTAGTCAATTCTTACACATATATCTTGTAACCCTCCCTGCCCCACCACCCCACCCCCCCTGCCTCTCATCCCATCACCCCACCCCCACCCGCACCCCGCCCCAGACTTGTAACTTTTTTCTTTTTTTTTTACATATTTCTGTGTTGTTTTAGTCAATTCTTACACATATATGTTGCAACCCTCCCTGCCTCCACCACTCCACCCCCTGCCTCTTATCCCATCACCCCACCCCCACCCGCACCCCGCCCCAGACTTGAAACATTTTTTTTTTTTACATATTTCTGTGTTGCTTTTGTCAGTTCTTACACATATATGTTGCAACCCTCCCCGCACCCACCACCCCACCCCCAACGCCTCTCACCCCATCCCCCCCCCCACCCCACCCCGCCCCAGACTTGTAAGTTTTTTTGTTTTTTTTACATATTTCTGTGTTGTTTTAGTCAATTCTTACACATATATGTTGCAACCCTCCCTGCCTCCACCACTCCACCCCCCAGCCCCTCACCCAATCACCCCCCACCCACACCCCGCCCCAGACTTGAACCTTTTTTTTTTTTTTTACATATTTCTGTGTTGCTTTTGTCAGTTCTTACAAATATATGTTGCAACCCGCCCCCATCCCGCCTCCCGCCTCTCACCCCATCACCCCACCTACCACGCCCCAAACTTGATTTTTTTGCCCCATCCACCCCCCCCCCCCCATTCCCCACCCCTGCTCCCCACACCCAATCCCCACTTGAAAATCTAATTTTGATGTTGTTTTTTTTACATATTTCTGTGTTGTTTTAGTCATTTCTTACACATATATGTTGCAAACTTCCCATCCCCCACCCCGCCTCTCCCCCTCCCCCCTCCCCCCCCCCACTTGAAACTTTTTTTTTTTACATATTTTTGTTGTTGTTTTAGTCAATTCTTACACATATATGTTGCAACCCTCCCTGCCCCACCACCCCATCCCCTGCCTCTCATCCCATCACCCCACCCCCACCCGCACCCCGCCCCAGACTTGAAACTTTTTTTTTTTTTTTACATATTTCTGTGTTGCTTTCCTCTCACCCCATCACCCCACCTACCAAGCCCCACACTTGATTTTTTGGCCCCATCCACCCCCCCCCCCATTCCCCACCCCTGCTCCCCACACCCAATCCCCACTTGAAAATCTAATTTTGATGTTGTTTTTTTTACATATTTCTGTGTTGTTTTAGTCATTTCTTACACATATATGTTGCAAACTTCCCATCCCCCACCCCGCCTCTCTCCCCTCCCCCCTCCCCCCTCCCCCCCCCCACACTTCAAACTTTTTTTTTTACATATTTTTGTTGTTGTTTTAGTCTATTCTTACACATATATTTTGCCCCTTCCCCCCGCCCCCAACCCACTCCCGCCTCTCCCCCACTCTCCCCAACACCCCACCCCTACTTGAAACTTTATTTTTTTACATATTCCTGTGTTGCTTTTGTCAATTCTTACACATATATGTTGCCCCCTCATCGCCCCTCAACCCCACCTACACCCGCCTCTCCGCTCGCCCCCCCACCACCCCACCCCCACTTGAAACTTTCTTTTTTTTTTACATATTTCTGTGTTGCTTTTGTCAATTCTTACACATATATGTTGCCCCCTGATCGCCCCTCCACCCCACCTACACCCGCCTCTCCCCCCCCCACCCCCCACCCCCCGCTCCCACCCCCCAACCCACTTGAAACTTTTTTTTTTTTTTTACATATTTCTGTGTTGCTTTTGTCAATTCTTACACATATATGTTGCCCCCCCCCCCCCCCACTTGTTTTTGGTTTTTTTACATATTTCTTTGTTGTTTTGGTCAATTCTTACACATGTTGCCCTCCCCACCCCACGCTTCTACCCCATCCCCACTCAAACTCGATTTTTTTATTTATTTTTTCTTCATATTTTTGTGTTGTTTTGGTGAATTTTTACATTGCTTCTTACACATATATGTTGCCCTCACCACCCCCACTCCCCCTACCATCCACCCCCGCCTCTCTCCCACCCTCACCCCGCACCCCACTCAAAACTTTTTTTTTTTTTTTTTTTTTTTTTTTTTTTTTTTACATATTTCTGTGTAGTTTTGGTCAATTCTTACACATAGTTATGTTGTGCTCCCAACCCCACCCCCCATTGTCGTAGCCTTGTTTTCTGATGGTATATACTAGCTATAAATTTATTATTCTCCGAAAAATAGAATAGTCGAGCTGCGCTGTTCTCCGACAGCTCTTGTTGTATATAAGTGTCACTTGACAGGTATGGATTATATCTATACGAGTGTTAGTTGCTTTATCCTCAATGTATCAATGGTCTGTACCATATGTGGTGTAACATGATAGGTATTGTCTAAATCTGTATGAGTATAGGCTACTTGAAGACTTCTGAGCTATGTTCTGTACAATACATGGGTGTAGACTTACGTGTAAATTGGCATGTATGACCTATATTTGCATGAGTATTGGCTACTTGAAGAATTCTGACTCTAAGTTCCATACAATACTTGGATGTAGGCTTACATGTAAGCGGACAGAACTGTCATGTATGGTCTATATATATGTATAATTGTGGGTAACCTGAAGCCCACTGCTTCAGTGTTGTGTCCAATATGGGGTTGTGATCTTACATTTAACATGAGAGGAAAGGCCTGTATCAGTATGAGTGTGGGTAACTTGAAGCCTTCTGTATCTACAAGAATGGTCTTTACAATACGTGGGTACTCAGATACTTAAGAGTAACAGAATGACATGCATCTATATGAGTGTAGGTAGGTTGAAGCCCGCTTCTTCTTGGTTCTGTACAATATGTGATAACATGTGTGATCTGTATTATTCGGTGTGGGCAGCTTGAAGCCTTCTCTGCATCTATGTTCTGTACAATATGTGGCTCTATACTTACGTGTAACATGACAGTTATGACCTGTATATGTATGAGTGTGGCTAGCTTGAATCCCGCTGCCTCTAAGTTCTCTACAATAAGTGTGTGTGCGTAACTTCAAGCCTTCTGTATATATGTTCTTTGTATGTGTTGACATTTATGGCGTGTATCTGTTTGAGTGTGGGAAAATTGAAGCCCACTGCCTCTTTGTTTCGTACACTATGTGGGTATATGCATATGTGTTAACTGATAGGTATGGCCTATATCTGTTTGAGTTAGGCAACTATGTTCCTTTGTTTCCTATATGTGGGTATATACTTTCTTATATACAAAGACAGGTATGACCAGTATTTGAAGGAGTGTGGGCAACTTAAAACTTTCTGCACCTATGTTTCGTGCAAGACGTAGGCATTCTTACATGTTAACGTGACATGTATGGCTGTTTGTGTGACTTGAAGATACTGATTCTGTGTTCCGTACACTACATGGGGTATATCCGTACATGTAGCATGAAAGGTAATGGCCTGTATCTGTATGGGTGTGGGTAATTTGAGCCACCTTCCTCTGTATTCTGAATACTCTTACGTGTTACATAAATATGGCCTGTATGAGACTGTATGGGTGCGGGCAACTTGAAGCCACCTGTCCTATGTTCTGTAAATATGTGTGTGGGTGAATACTTAAATCACAGGTGTACCATAATGCAATCTGGAAGAATGATTTTAATATGCTAAAAAGGAGTCTTAACCTAAACAAACAAAAACATTTAATATATTATAGAGGAGCTAACTTGTAAACCATATAACAAAATAAAACATATCCGTGTAAATCTTCTTTGGGTAAAGCCATAATTAAGAATATATTGCTATCTTTAAGCATTTGGATGGCGGCCATTTTGAAATGTGATAAACATAGTAACATGGGGTGGCGTGGGGTGGGTGGGGTGATGGGTGGGGGAGAATTATTATATTATTGAGCAGCTTAAATCTAATCCAAAAATAAAATTAAACACTTCTCTGTTAATGTATTTTTGGGTTAAGCCATAATTAAGAATATATCGCTGTAGTGAAGCATTTGGATGGCTGCCATTTTAAAATGTTCTAAAAATAGTAACAGAATGAACTGTGACCTTGGGGGCCCTTTTTTATTTTTAAGTTAGACTACCAACTACTATCATAGAAAGTTTGGTGCTTCTGTCCACTCTGTCCACATCCGACCATTGTTGTCCCTGGCTATTAGGTCCAGAACAGGTTTTGTGTCAAATGTAACCATGGTAACCGGAGAAAATATTTTATAGGCAAAACAGGAGAAAATATTTGATAGGCATACGTTATTGTTGTGGTTTTTTTTTTTTTAAAAAGGTGTTTTTAGAATGTGAAAATTAATTGATGTTAAAATGACATTTCAGTTTAACTTGTTATTTTACAAGCATAATTCAAATATCGTGTTGAAGATTTGGGGAAGGCATATGTTTTAACCAAATAACAATGTAAATAGCATGCTTATATATATATATATATATATATATATATATATATATATATATTTAGTGTAATGATCAATGTTAAAACTGATATATACCACATATAATTAAAATGTCTTTCAGTCATCGAAAGAAATATTATTGTTGTTTTTATTTAATTGTACATCTGTATAAGTTTTATTTTACTTTCAGATACGACGTCGTCAGCCGTGCTGATATCACCATTCCAAAGTTTCATAACATTTGTTTCGTGTTATCTGTATACCTACATTTTCACATATTGAATTCCTTGTCAACCACAGTCACTGTGAAGGCAGACAGTTTTAGCTCGACTGATCAGAGATCAGCAGAGCTTATGCAATGGTGCGTCGTCCGTCTGTCCGTCCGTCTGTAAACTTTTGCTGTGGCGATTACTTCTCTGAAACTACTTGACGGATTTTCATTGTAAAGACCTTTACCAAAATGACTGGCACGGCATGTAATTGATTCTAACCGAAGTTCATTTTGATTGGATGTCAAACATGGTCGCCAGCGGTCATCTTTGTTTACATAGAAATATATAGGAAAAACTTGTGGCGACTAACCCTCTGAAACACTTGACGAATTTTCATGAAACTTCACAGGAATGTTTCCCTTGATGTTTAGTTGACCCTAGTAAAAAGTCATGTCGGCCGGAATTCAAGATGGCCGCCACGGTTAAAAGTAGATTTTAAAAATGCGATTTTGTGGCGACTACTTTTCAAAAACCGTAAGTGATATTGATTTGGAACCTTTGCCAAAACGACTGGCGCGACATGTAGTTGTTCCTAACTAAAGTTCATTTTGATTGGATGTCTTTGTTTACATAGAGTTAGATAGGACAAACGTGTGGGGACAACTCCTCTGAAACTACTTGATGGAATGTCTTTGAACTTCACAGGAATGTTGCTCTTGACGTTTAGTTGATCCTAGTAAAATGTTAGGTCGGCTGAAAATTAAAGATGGGAGTCACTGCTAAAAACAGATTTTAAAAATGCGACTTTGTGGCGACTTCTCAATAACCAATAAGTGATACTGAATTGGAACCTTTACCAAAATTACTGGTGCGACATATACTTCGTCCTAACCAAGATTCATTTCGATTCCATGTCAAACATGGCCGCCATTGGCCATCTTTGTTCACATAGAGTTATATAGGAGAAACGTGTGGCGACTACTCCTCAGACAATACTTGACGGATTTTCATGAAACTTCACATGAATGTTGCTCTCGATGTCTAGCTGATCCTGGCAAAATTTTAGGTCGGTAGAGAATTCAAGATGGACGCTACTGCTAAAAATAGATTTTAAAAATGCGACTTTGTGGCGACCTCAAAAACCGTAAGTGATACTGAATTGGAACATTTACTAAAATTACTGGTGCGACATGTACTTGGTCCTAACCAAGATTTATTTCGATTTTATGTCAAACATGGCCGCCAGTGGCCATCTTTATTTACATAGACTACTCCTCTGATAATACTTGACGGATCTTCATGAAATTTCACGTGAAGGTTGCTCTTGATGTTTAGCTGATCCTAGCAAAAGTTCAGGTCGGCCGGAAATTCAAGATGGCCGCAACGGCTAAAAATATATTTTAAAAATGCGATTTTGTGGTGACTAAACATCAGTGATATTGATTTGGAACCTTTACCAAAATGACTGCCACGACATGTAGTTGGTACTAACAAACGTTTTTTTGATTTGGTTGTCAAACATGGCCATCAGCGGCCGTCCTTGTTTACATAGAGTTATATAGGAAAAACATGTAGCGACTACTCCTCTGAGACTATTTTCATGAAACTTAAGAGAATGTTGCTCTTGATGTCTAGTTTTCGATCCTAGCAAAATTTCAGGTCGGACGGAAGCTCCAGATGACCGCCATGGCTAAAAATAGATTTTTTAAAAACAAATGTGTTGCAACTACTTCTTGAAAACTCTAAGTGATATTGATATGGGACTTTTTCTAAAATGATCAGCATGACACGATGTTGGTCCTTGATGAAAATTATTTTGATTCGACATTAAACATGGTTGTCAGCGGCCATCTTCGTTTACGTAGAGTTATATAGTAAAAACTTGTAACGACTACTCCTCTTAAACTACTTCACAGGCTTTCATAAAACTTCACAGGAATGCTGATCTAGCTATCAAAACCTATCAGTAGAGCTTCAAGGTCATTGACTTCTTGTTTAATTTTACATGGAAAACTGCCACCCTTTTCTGTTTTTATCTTTTCCATTGACATCTAATAGTGCCTATAAACACACGTTTAACTATGATACAACATAGTACTCGATCGTAGTGATATACTTTCCTTTAGTGAGTTGTATGCATGCAAGCACGTGTGATATTTAAGGCTTGTTCTATTGAAATACGACGGGGGCGATTTTCAGAAACCTCGTCGAAAAGTGCGTATGGGGATCGTTACAAGGTCCATGACTCTATGGTAGGTACCTACTACCACAAGCAGCGTTTTTTTCCTTCTTTGGACGGGTCCGGTAAACGGACCTGTTCCCAATCGCCAAAAAATAGCATTTTTCCAAATTTTGAGTAAAAAAAAAAATAAAAAAAATAAAAGTCCCAATTCCAGATATTTCTTCCCAAAATTGTAAACTGTTTTAGAATAATCTTCTTAATAAAGTTTTTTACCAGGATTATCGACGTTTCTTCTGCTTTTCTGTGTAATTTTTTTTTTCCCAATTCTGAGAAAAAAACGCGCTTTTTTTCCCAATTTTGAGAAAAATCGCGTGTTTTTTCCCAATTTGACCGGTCACGGACCCATTCCCAAAATGGTGAAAAAAAACGCTGACAAGAGTCATTATTTTCAGGTATACATTGGAATGTTACACTGTAGGGGCAGTTATGATTGCTACTTTAAAACGAGAAACTTTTCTAAGTAATATAATTAAAATGTTTTACAGAATAAGGTTTATCTTAAAATGGTTTCATCTTCGCTGTTTTTAAGGTGTTTAAATTTCTTTCATCAGTTATGGATAAGTTGGTATATGTACTTTGCAATCGGTTAACGCGTCAATAAACCGGTAAAGTCGATGCTATTAGTTGGGATGGCACGTGTTCAAGTCTGGATGACATATTTTTCTCCGTGTGTTTTCATCTTTTCTTTGTTCAATAAACTTGTAAACTTGTTTTGCCATTTCCTTGAGAAATATCATTTTCTCTCTCACGCTTGTGTAAAACTTGCTTGTATTATTAATTTCTTGTTTTCTTGTATACATATTTATTTTACACATTGAATATTTTGTAAATAAAATTACTCAGTTGCAAAAGAAACTGGACATTAATTTTGAAATTTGAAAAGTTTACTTTACACCCTATCCTCTTTATCAAACGACAGTCCCTTAATGATTCGACCTATTGAAAAACAAATGACAACATGATATTGGCAATGGAATGATAAAAACGTTGGTACCTAACATGGCATATTAATTTTGGAATTTGTCAATTTAATTCTAAAAAAAAATGTATACAATTAAATCTAAACAAAACTCAGTGTCCACTTTCTTTTGCAACTGAGTATATAATAATTTAACTTCATTTCTTTATTTTCCTACTGTTCATGGTTGAAAACATATTTAATTACAAATGAGTCGTAAGCCACTACTACTACCATTAATTTCAGGAATCTACTCTAACGATTTTTGAGTGCTCCGGAAAGGAAACTGTGATGATTTATCTTCTAGGAGTTTTCATGGGAAACGCAACAGATAAAAATATGAGAAGTTGTCTAAAAGACAAATGCACAACAAAGCAGAGGGTTGTTATTTGTAGAACTTCCAGAGAAATGCATATTACAATCTTGGTGTATCGTGTCTTTAATGGTATATTCTCGTGTTGCCCTGGCTTCTTCCAAGTCATTTTTTTCAAGTACTGCATTTAGTACTTACGTTTAGTACTTCCTGACTGGTCTGACGGTCGAAGTACTTCCTGACTGGTCTGACACCGTCGTCAGACCAGTCAGGAAGTACTTCCGGGTCGTAGGGTGCTAAAATAGTACCTTGAAAAAAATCCAAAGTTTTTAGTTTGCATGTGTTTTTCCCAAGATTAGTTTTTTTCATTGTTAAATCTAACCTGAGGTTAAAGTAGTATTTCTGTTGTCATGAATAGTAAGTACTTTACTCTGTTTGTCAGGATTATTTCTTTTGAGAGTATGAGCACAGAGGTCAGGTAGAGATGTGGTTTTGACAGATTATGCATAGTGTGAATGAATGACGCGAAATGTTGAAAAACTGAATCGGTGTTTTATTCCAGATATGGGACCGTTTGCTAGCCAAATGTGTTTAATTCACAGTATAAAAGTGTATTTAAGCGAACAAATATGTTGTGGGACTTGTGACTGATCTCCAAAAATAGCCTATATTGCATTGTGTTCAATGGGCTAATTTTCACCAGTCTGACACCTAGATGGACAAAATGCTTTTTTCTTATTAATGGCCAAATCCAGCTGATTTTTCCTGTGAAAGCTTGCAGCTGAGTGAGGGAAAAAAGCTGATGTTAAATATTTGAATTTGAAAACAGAACATGTTTTTTTGCAATTAAAATAGAATATGTGTGTTTTAAGGTGAAATGTGGGGGTCCTAGTGATTTGGAGTGACCCTAAAGCACTTTAAGTAGGCTCTCAAGTGTCTTTAAGTTGAATAGTGGCAATAGATGATAGATCTGTCACATTTTCTACAATAAATGGCAATTTTATTATTTTAAGGTACCGTATGAGGCTAAAATCTGAAAATGTATCGGAACTGATATTTTGATGATGCGACTCTAGGGGGAGTCTTACTTGTATCAAAAGCCAGAAAACCTGTAAATTGTGTACACGATGATGGATTTTACAATCTGAAACTGAAATATACAGAAATTTGTGGAATTCAGCATTTATTTTAGTATTTTATAAAACATTGTGTAAATCCCATCCATTTTTCTTCATTAATTCAGATGAAATCACTATGCAATGACATACAATTGTAATTTAACACATTAATTTGGAATTTTGTTAGAGATAATGGTATAATCCACTGAAATACATACTATTATGGTGTGCGATTCAGTTTGTCTTGCTGTTACCCAAGATGAATGTATTAGTTGGCTTTAAAACTGCTACAGGCATATGGGATAGGCTTAGTTTTTGTGTCATTTCTTCAATTTTGTCTTTTTTTCTGGCATTTTATAGCCAAACTGTATATTGTATTGGACATTGTGCATGTAAATGTGCTCCAAAGCAGCCTTATGGTCTATTTTGTACATCAAAATTTTTGGAAATTAACAGAATGTCTGTTTCTCCATGAAAAATGAAGAAATTTCATGCATGAGTGATTTTGATATATACACCCCACATTATGTGTATGTTTTAGTTTGGTATATAGAAGGCAATGTTTGAAAACTTTACTTGATGAAAATATACCAAACGGTTCATTTATTTTGTCATTTTTTCTAGTTTTGTATAACGCGTCTTAAAATCCTTGATTTGTATTAGCCGAATGGTTCTTTGCATGCAGGAATTGAACTGAAAAGATAATAGGTCCTTGCAAAAGCATCTGATTTTCCACTCGGTCAACCTTATTGGTCAGTTAGATGTATTCGATAAATATTTTTGACAAATGTCGGGACTCATTTAGGTGTCAGTCCAGTCAGGAAGTACTTCAGTGTCGTAGGGTGCAAAAATAGTTCCTTGAAAAAATCCAAAGTTTTCAGTTTGCATGTGTTTTTCCCAAGATTAGTTTTTTTTCATTGTTAAATCTTACCTGAGGTTAAAGTAGTATGTCTGTTGTCATGAATAGTAAGTATTTTACTGTGTTTGTCAAGATTATTTCTTTGGAGAGTATGAGCACAGAGGTCAGGTAGAGATGTGGTTTTGACAGATGTTTATTTCAAAATACACATGAAATAAACATGTAGTGTGAATGAATGACGCGAAATGTTGAAAAACTGAATCGGTATTTTATTCCAGATATGGGACCGTTTGCTAGCCAAATGTGTTTAATTCACAGAATAAAAGTGTATTTAAGCGAACGAATGTTGTGGAACTTGTGATTGATCTCCAAATATAGCCGATATTGCATTGTGTTCAATGGGCTAATTTTCACCAGTCTGACACCAAAATGAAAATGTAAGGGACACCACTCCAAACAATTATCATCAGACCTGGCAGAGAACAGTTGCATCCCTTTATAACACAATAAATATGTGTAGTGAAATCCATGTGTGTTCATAAACCGATGTTATAATATTGTTATATGATGACTGAACACAAAGATATTCCATACTCCACCTGAGCTGTCTAAAAAAATAAATTAAAAGAAATAGAATAGGTAAACTATTTTGCAAATTGTGAAACGGGGAAAAGCTCAGAGTCTTACAAGATAAATAGGCACAGTGAAGGCCCTCAAAATCCTTAAACTATAAAAAAAATCATTATTTGTAAAAAGGAACGATGTAGACCCTCAGAGTCCTTCACATATTATGTTCTAAATAGGCGCAGTGTAGGAACAATTATTAAAAGATACTATTGTAACTCGACACAGTGTAGACAGTTCTTAAATGATAATATTGTAAATAGGCGCAGTGTAGACATACAATAGTCTTTAAACGATTATATAATAGGCGCAGTTTAGACACACCATAGTCTGTAAACGATTATATTGTAAATGTACACAGTGTAGTCACTCCCGAGTCTTTAAACGATTGTTATAAATAGGCACAGTGTAGACACAAGAGTCCTAAGATGATATTGTTGTAAATAGGCACTGTGTATACACTCAAAGTCTTTAAACGATTATGTTGTAAATGGGCACAGTGTAGACCACCGTCGTCCTTAAAAGATAATATTGTAAATAGGCACTGTGTAGATATTCACAGTCCCAAACAGATAATGCTGTATATCGGCAGAGTATAAATACACCAACGTAAATCAAAACTAACTTCCAAAACCAGTCATAGTCCTTAAGGAAGTTCATATTACATCAGCAAAATGAACTTTCATAGCTGTCAAGGACGGTGAAAGTCGAGCGTTAGATGGGAACCAAGGGACGGTTGCCATTCGGTTATGGGGTCAGTGGTGTGAAGGCCACTATAGTCGGAGACGGTCCGAGTTTGATTTTCAGGAATTTTAGCGTATGTTAAAGGTGTTATACTGTTCATATGACCATACAGTGGAACTGTATACATTTAAGTCTCACAATATACGGAAGTGATACGGAAATCCTGGTTAAACTAAGGCCTATTCAATTTGATCGATTTTTGATATAAAATATACCAAATTTTATTTTAAAAATTGCTGACAAAAAAAACATTTTGGTCAATTTTTTCAAATGCGTGAGAACGTAAAATGTATGCGAGTGAGCGTGATTTGATACAAAAATGCGTGAGACTTGACATGTATGAACTTTTGAATTATGTTTAAACAAGCAACAACCTGAACATTTCATCGAGAGCCTTCGGCTTAGGCTCAGTGTGAAATGAAATTAACATGTTTGACTATTTCCGCAGACACTGCTAGAAATCCATTAATTAAATTTACATTCACTTGATACTTTCTTTTGAAAAGAAATAGCGTCTAATTTTGAATAAACTTCACTTTTCGGTAGGCAGGATTAACTGTGCACGCATCCGGTGTACCTCAATAGAACATGATTAGAATTGTTATTGAAATATGCCATATTATTATACTAGTATATCATAAAATATTAGCGTTTTTCAGTCACGTGTGATTAAATAGTTTTGACCATTCTCAATTGGAAACCGTTGCCAACCGTTCAATAGTTCATCACGTGTCCGTGCCATATTAAATTTAGCGTGCAATAGTACACCTTTGTCATTGACGCGCTTTTTTAAAAAAAAAACAGCAACGCGTCACGCGACCGTGCAACAGTGACGCATTGTCACGTGGCCGTGCAATATTCGATCTGTGCCAGTGTTTGTTTAAATGAACAAAGGAAGCAGAACGTTGTTTACACGGCTCATACTCCAATTTTTTGTTTTATTAGTAAAACATCAAAACTGTTATATGTATGATATATAATAAAACAACTATTTAATGCCTTAGGAGTCAATGTATTAGAACTAATAGTGTCGTGCAATAGTACCCTTCTCGGGTCAGAGTGTTTACTCTGATATAGAGTTCTAATCCATTGACTTCTAAGGAATTAAATAGTTGTATACTATTTGTATAGCCTTGAACTCGACCACACAGTTAAAAAAAATATAGTAGAAAAGAAAAATCAGCCGCATGCTATGGCCTTTAATGTATAACACACAGTTTAAAAATAAACAATGCTGTTTTCTCAGTATGAATCAGAATACGCGTAAGGAGTGACTGGCAAACAAACTTAATGATATAGCAACAGTAAACCAAACTTAAAGATGTATGCACTGAGTGATACATCGTCGGAAACCGGAAGTCGAGCTGAATAGAAATAGAAATACATAAAGCCAAAAAAGGTGTTTTGTTTTTTAATATTTAATTTTAATATCACAAAATTACGCAAACTGTTGACGAGTTCGGGTTTAAAGGGTCAATACTGTGCTCACTGGTATCACGGATTTGATGTTTTTTTATGGTGACGTCCTCTGACCTTTTTAACATGTGTAAAATGTGCCGATGTCCATATTTGACAGCGGCACCGTACAGGGTCAGTGGACTATACGGTTCGAAATAGTTCTCCTTGTTTGAGTAATCCTTCGTCTCCATGTCGATCGAGTAATGTAAAAGGTGTTTCATTCTATCACAATCACCGGCAATGACGGCATGCGCGAATTCGATTGCCACTTCGTTGTCTATCAACATTTTTACAATCTTATCTTGAGCTCCTTTTTCTTTTGAAAATTCAATCAGACTTTTACCATTTTTTTGTACGTTAATTCTACACCATGATTTGACTAGCACGTTCACTTTAAATGCTTTGTCTTCCTCAACCGGAAGCCAATACCCTGGAGCGAACTTCCGGTATGCAGACCGGAACTCATATTCGACAGGACCGGAACAGGAAACGATGAGTTCGTCGTCCTCCTCCGGATGACATGTGGCGCCACATTTAAGCAACGCAACCATCAGTTCAAGCAAATGCATTTTGATTGATAAATGCAACGGTGTTACTCCTTCGTAATTCACAACATCGAAGTTCACATTCGCATTTGACATTTGATACACCATGGGTACGTACTTCGTCTCGATGATTGGGCTCGCCTCCACCATTATAACATGCAGCAGTGTATTTCCTGTTTTACTGCAAATCATATTGACGTCTTCACCTTGCTTTATACAAGACAAAGTCATTGAAGAATTTTTCTCGCATATGGCTTTATAAATTCCACTGGCACAAAATTCAGCAGAGAGGCCAAGTTTGTCGCTTGGAAAATCCCGAATAGCAATTTTAAGAGTTTCCTGTGTCAACCCGACAACAGGCGATGTAATTATCGCCATCGTCATGACTTCATATTTAGTTTCATCTAGCTAGTGCTCTATCTCGTTGTAGATTCTGACAGTTATCGTAGGATACTCTGAGAATTCAGTCCATGTCTCATCATGCTGGTGTTTGTGACGACCTGAAAATAAAATAATTGTTTAGTTAACAAGTTAACATCGTGCTGCAGTGAATACTTCCTCCACTGACCATTCTCCACTGACAAGTATATTTTCTGCTTCGTTGGCAAAATTTTCTTCTCTAGTTCCGATCTGTCAATCAGGTTTAAAGTAGCTATCATGTTACAACCTATGTACACCGTTTCTAAACCTACTTACGACGAGGTATATATAACTTACATATTTTGAGAATACAAACTATATAAACACAATATAAACGGCTTTAACCAGCCAGGCCAAACCAAATACGCGGGTCTTTTAAGAACCCGTGAAAACATCCTATACTTTTAATCGGCAAATACACATTATTATACGACCTGAACACCTAGATTGAGTTTCGATAAACGGTTTTGTTAGTGTAATTTTGCCTTTACTTGGTTTCTTTACATATACTAGACACGTGAGCCAATTTAAGGTACAATAGGTATTTACACCAGTCAGAAAAGCACATGTAGTAACATAAACTAATATAAAATACAGTGTAGCACATGGTCAATGTGTGCAAGAACTTGACCCATGGACAATAGGGTGCGGACCTAGAAATTGAATATATGAACTATTGATTGGGCTTAAAAGTATCTGTTGTTATATTCTGACGTCCAATATTGCTGATGTCTTTCTTAATTAAATAAGCAAATAACAAAAACAAATATTTTAAAAAAAGCTGTAATGCGAACATTAAAGGGGTTGATGCACTATTTTCAAACGTGATTTATTTAAAATAGCTCTGAAAAACTTGAGAAAAAAATGAAAGAACTATAAAAATGTCATGAAAAACAAAGAGGATGTGACCTATTCAAAATTTGCAAAGAACATAAATGGAGGCGGCCATCTCTGAACGATCACGTCATCGCGCATTTTTACCATATATGACAGAGATTGACAAAATGTCTTTTAAAGCAAAGAATTTTTTTAAATCACTGTTTAAAAATAAATAAACAGATGTAAAATGTAAAATTGTATTTATTTTGCCTTTACAGTGATTTTGCTTTGCTTTAAAATACATTTTGTCAATATGTCATACGTGGCAAAAAGGCGCGATGACGTCATCGTTCAAAGATGGCCGCCTCCATTCATGTCTCTTTCCAAATTTTGAATAGGTCATATCTTCATTATTGTTCACGGCATTTCGATTATTCTTTCAGCTTTTTTCAAGTTTTTTAGAGCCCTTTAAAGGTACACACGGCAATCTTGAAGTATTTGAAATGGGTGTCTCCGGTATCATATATCCAGTATCATTTTTACTTTTACCCTGGTTACATTTAAATAAATCAAAATTTGAGTATTCACTATTTCGTTTTATTGTACTATAAGTTTTAATATATTATTGGTGCAATAATATCAAAAATTAATAATATGCAAAAACAGATGGCTTAATACAATTCTTATAATTAACATTAATGATTGAACAAATGTAATTTATGTAGAAAAACTAACGGGACGCCGCTAGTTTTTAAAAAATCAAGTTTGCCATGTGTCCCTTTAAAACAAAACTTGTTTGAAAATATTGAATAAACCCCTTTAACACACTAATTCCTTCACGTGCTATGCACTGGATATTATATACATAGGGCGTAATTTAGGAAATATACAAACATTATGTCGTTACATATCGCGATGTCGAGTTGTCGCATTGTCGGGCGTCGCATTGTCGCGCACGACAACGCGACATTATGTCGTATTGTCGTAATGTTGCCCACGACAACGCGACATTCTTTCAATTGTCGTAATGTCGCCAACGACAACGCGACATTCTTTCAATTGTCGTAATGTCGCGATGTCGTTGGCGACACTACGACAATTGAAAGAATGTCGGGTTGTCGTGGGCGACATTACGACAATACGACATAATGTCGCGTTGTCGAGCGCGACAATGCGACAACTCGACATCGCGATACGACATCATTGTATCTGACCCCAACCGGACACCGTACCCCGGACCCCACTAGAACTCGGCCTATACATCATATTCAGCCAAGCTACGCCCCTGGTTTCCTGTTACATTGAAACTAAACGGAGCTTGTAAATGCGTAATGCAATAATATTGAGATTGATTAGGCAAATTTGAGTGGACACTCTTTTTTGGCTCGATGACTGGCAATCGCAAAGTCGAATATAGTTTCAAATCGGTTCCTATTTTGCGCTGATGAAACGGTTGGTATTTTTATTTTACTTATAGCTATGCATATTGGTTGATATTACAAACACTTAGTATGCTAGGATGTTCAGATATGTATGCAGATTATGTCAATACGTTTTTAGCCAATATTAGTGGAAAATAGACTCGTCCAGGCCTTAAATTCACCAGACTTTAGCCCGAGTAACACAAATAGTTCTATGATTTTAAGGATAAACGTTCATAAAAAATCTTAAATATGATACATACTAATAAATAGCAATTCCATACGAGTGTTTATTTTTGAAGGCCATGGGAATATTTGTGAACAACATTCAAGTACTGAGCTCAAGTCTAAGAATATTTCGAAGAATGGTTGGTGAATTCCAAGCCAGATCACAAGGATGCATTCAGAATGGAGATACACATTTGTAAAGGCGATATGCATACGCATACACACAATGTGTTCAAATGTTGTACCGTGAAATTGGATGTCCCGTTATCCCGTGTTTGCAGTTTGTGGTTTAGTTTAAACTTCATTTCCAACATAATTAAAATATAGAAAGTTCGTATTTATGTTGATATTTTCTGCTTCAAAAGACAGTAAGTTGGAGGGAAAGTATTTTCTTTATTTTCTCTTTCTTTCTTTCTTTCTTTCTTCTCTCTTTCTTTCTTTCTCTCTTTCTTTCTTTTTCTTTTTGTTTTTGTATTTGTTTTTGTTGTTGTTGTTGTTGTTTGTGGGGTTTTTTTATGTTTTTTCTGTACCTTCATTAGTTCAATCAGTCATTATTGTTTCTGTTAAATTCAATTCAAAACTATACATCAGTGTTGTAAAAGTATTGTGTATACGTTTGCTCGGCTTTATTTGTTTAGGTGCTGTTAATTTTCCTCACCTTGACGAAGCAAAATTATAGTTAAAGAACCGCAAATGCTTGCATTTGAATACTATGAACTTTCCTTTTAAGTCTAAAGAGAAGAAATAAGAAGAGATGTGTTGATTTAGAAATATTCACCTTTAGTACAGATGTTGGTCTTTATGCTCAGATACATAATTAAATCTGATTTCCAGATTCCATACATAGACTAATGTACAAGTTACATTGATCATTGCCGTAGACATTTTACTTTCTTCCGTGATATATATTTTTAATACATCGTTTATGTTTCAGTGCGTCAAAGTTAGAACCAAGGTCATTAAGGACTATCGGTCAGCCATCTTTGATCCAAATAATCCCAAATCGATAAGATATGGTCAAGTGAATCTTTCAACGATGTACGCATTTTAGGCACGAGCAGTGTGAACCATATAGTACATGACAGTAATTCAACACTTTTGATGTGAATATAATATTAGAATATAATATTAGAAAGAATACTTATATGGCAGAAATTGTGCGCTTTATATTCGAAAAGTTTGGTGCAGTTTTACTCAAAGTTGTTTTGTTTTTTATGTGAAATAAACTGGTCCATAAAATAGTCCATTTATCCAGCAAGTGCAGACGAGACATCATTTCTGAATAAAATAAGCCATGTTATCACATCATCCAAAATTCGAAGTACACCATTGTTAAAAATTAAGATTTTCTTATACGCCATGTGCCTTCAACACACACACATGATACACATGAAAAGCATGCACGTGAATTGTAAATGAAACCATGCGGTATGGTGAAACATCCGGATAAACAGGTCATTTGATCGTATTCATATGTTATTATTTAGTTTGTGCTGTTTTTATTCGAATATAATAATAAATTACTCTTGTTTTGCCATGTTTCTATTCACAACAGTCACTCAGTTGTGTTTAATACACCCAAAAATATCGTTGCCATTTATAATAGTTTGACAATTAAAACCCGTCAGTACCACCATACAACAGCATTGAGATTATTTAGAAAGTACATGCCGTTGAAAGAATATCTTCTTTTTTTAACAATGGTGTACTTCGAATTTTGGATGATGTGATAACATGGCTTATTTTATTCAGAAATGATGTCTCGTCTGCACTCACTGGATAAATGGACTATTTTATGGACCAGTTTATTTCACATAAAAAACAAAACATCTTTGAGTAAAACTGCACCAAACTTTTCGAATATAAAGCGCACAATTTCCACCATATAAGTATTCTTTCTAATATTATATTCACATCAAAAGTGTTGAATTACTGTCATGTACTATATGGTTCACAATGCTCGTGCCTAAAATGCGTATATCGTTGAAAAAATCACCTGACCATATCTCATCGATTTTGGATTTTTTGGATCAAAGATGGCTGACCGATAGTCCTTAACATCGATAACAGCGAAGACACGTGTTCGTGATTACCAATTTCTCCCATTTCTTGTCATGTGAGATAGGTGTTTCCCTCATGTGAGATAGGTGTTTCCCTCATGTGTATAGATTATAAGAATCGTTCATGGGTATCCGGTGAAGATAGGGAAATCTCACCCGAGGGTCAGCATTGTAACCAGGGACGAGGCTCTGCCGAGTTCCTGGTTGCATTTCTGATCCCGACGGTGAGATTGATTGAATATGCGTAGAATGAATTATGAGCTGGTAACTCTTTAAGTTTTGGGGTTTTTTCCTGGCTGGTTAAAACGGTTTGTATTGCGTCTATAGAATTTGGATTCTCAAAATAGATAAATTATATATATACCTCGTCGTAAGTAGATTAAAAAACGGTGTACATATTTTGTACAATTTGGCTGTTATTGGCATGACAGCTCCTTTAAAATGACGTATTCAAACAAACATACATTCGCTTATCGATTAATACAGCGGATCTAATGTATAGTTTGTTATATAAAAAAATACAACATTTACAAATTGTGATTTTACATTCGCTTGTCGATTATTACGCGCCGCGGTATATAATGAACAGTTGTAATATAAAACCAATATAAAAGACAACCAAGATACATCAGATTTCTTATGAATTCCTAATGCTGCAAGTAATAGGAAAAACCCTTATCATTAAAACATTTTTGAATCTATATCAGTATGCAAAATCATCCAACGTTATTATAATTTAAACATTTTAATGATAGACAAAATACATGTTTTCTTACGTCAAAACAGTTCTTTACAAGTGTCGTTTGATCTGCAATAAATGTAAAAAACATTTTACTTTTGGGTGTGCAACGGTGTGTTTGTTTGTTTGTTTGTTTGTTTGTATGGTGTTTTAAGTAATTTTCAACATGATAGATTATATATGACGCTCGATTTTTTGTGGTGGAGGCGGACCACCCACTTTTCTTGGGTAGAACCAATACTGTACACCTCCCGCGCAACGTCGTTAACCATTCGGCCACGGAGACGCTTAACGGTGTGAATATCTTAATTGAATTGAATTGGGGTTTTACGGCACACCAGCACAAAAAGGTTATATGGCGCCAACAGGGATGAACACACCTGGACCACTACTCTCCATTTATACCTAGATAAAAAAATATGCCGAATAGGCCAAGAACCATCTCACCTGCAGAACTGCAGAGCAGAACTGCAGAGTTGCTGCAAATTCTTTTGTAAACACTCCTTTTACCTCTGGAGCCACGATTATTGCTTTTTGCCATCACTCAGGTAGCATATGAAACAATACAGGAATGATAATAAATAACTTTAATGACATGACGAAAATGACAAAATGAACATGAATTCGGAAGGATTTTACGCGTCTGCCTTGATAAGCAGTTCTAAAAAAGCGTACAATTTCAGTTTTAATAGTTACCATGGTCACGCCAGTAAAAGAAAAATTACAGTTTTGTTTATTTTATTTAGAAACTTTACCTTTTTCAAAAGTATTAAAAATCACATATAGGAAATTAGATTGGTGTGAATATCTGTTATATTTTTATCTAAATTTTTAAAAATCGTATGTTCACGAGTGCGTAAAACGAGAAAAAATTTAAACGAGTGAAAATGTTTGAGTTTTTCACTTCGAGATGAGAGTATATGAGATATTCACACACTAACACAGATTATTATTCATGTTATTATTAAATTATTAAGTTGTCATTGTGTATATTTACACTGCGGAGGTCGTGAAACTATACACAAAATGGCTATACAAATATAGTGATTGAATTACTTATAAGATAAAGATTACGAAACATATCGATGTGTATCAATAGTAAACACAACTGTTAACATACATTAAGCTCGTCTCCTACAATTCTTTTAAAGGGAGTACATCAGGATTTTTCTAGAAATATCTTGAATTATAAAAATGTTCCAATTCATGATAAAACACTTATATCAATCAAAGTATGATGTTCGAACCATATTGTTAAGGTTTAAACTTCGAATACTCCATATAGCTTGGACGGAATGGGCATAAAATGCTGAAATTAACCCTGGTGCGTAACCTAGGATAGCACGTATTACTGTACAGAATGAATGTCCTTGTAACTAAGGGGTCATTTTTAGGATCATTCATTATGTTTAGGCGATTTAAAATAGAAAATATCATTATTTGTCAATTTTAAGTCGGACCCTAGACCCCTTTGAAAAGCCTGATGTACTCCCTTTAAGAATGGTATTTATATATTCTGATTTGTTAAAATTGTAAAATATTGTGTGCGTGCGTACGTGCGTGTGTCTCAGTAAATTGTATAAGAGACACGGTGTAAACATGGTGGAGCAATTTAGAGGTTGGCTATTATAAACATTTCTTTAGTGTCTCCATGCATATCGAAGTAATGGGAATAATCGCATCGTTTTGTTTCGGTCTATTGATAAATAATTGATCATAGACAACATTTTATCAAATAACTCCGTTTCTGAAATTGCTCAATTGAGGAAAATATGAATAAGCTCCATTTTCTTTAACGTTCGTACATTTAAGCAACTACCAGTCATGAAAATGTGCTTTAGAAAAAAATGTTAACAATTTCCGACTTCAGACAATTAACTTGCAGAACTTCACGGGGCATTAACTGTGGAGTTATCGATTACGGTCTTTTTCATACCGCCGCTGTAAGAGAATATATAAATATTTGATTATATGTTACTTTTCAATACTTTCAACGCGTCTTCGTGTTTGCATATCCTCTTTTATGTCTAAATGTGAATAAGTTAGAATATTAAGAGTTTTAGAAGAAGTAAACATGTGATTTAGATGTGTTTTTGTTCGTTATTCACCGATTTATCTGGCATGAGGCCGTATATAGCAGTACCATGATACTACTTCATTGGATGCATTTACTAGAGTAATAGTTTTGTCACATTGTGACCGTCCATATCTATTAATAATAATAAACACATCATGTTCAGCATTCCACCTCGTGACATATCCTAGCTCTCTCTACCCACTCCCTACTCCCCCTCCCCCTCCACCCCCACACCCCAACTGCCCTCCCACAATTTTTTTTTTTAAGGAAAACGTAATAAGCATACGCAACCTCACACCATAAAACTGGCGAGTTTGAGTAATCGTGCATCATATGTATGTTACATACTGTTATTAAATACTGAAATGCTCGATCATCCATTAATCATCTCAAATGATGTGCTTCTAAATATAATTTCATACAGAAACCTACCTCAAATATCCACACGTATTCCTGTATCGATCAATCAATCAATCAATCGAATATCTTTGTTCCGTAAGTCAGTCGTACCATCAATTACGCGTCTACGAACAAACATGTGAATGCAGTCGTCCAATGTTATGTAGATACATGTTAAATAATAGAAATAACCTTTAAATAGAAGTTCACGATATAATGTAACATTCCCTTCGATGGATCGATTGACATTTGCATATGGCCACATACAGCTCCGACAAGAATGTAGCGTAACAAATATTTTAATTCTTCCCTTAACAAACTTCAATACTTGTTAATGCTCTTAAGTTTGTAACAGTACTAATACCTCTAGCTAATACAATATGCAAATGTTTGTAACAAGATAGCATTCAGATTTAAGCACGATGACGCTTTATCAATGTTTATCAATTTATATGAAAGATATGATTTGATAAATAATTCCATTTAGGTTAATACGTTTTGTTTTATTTTCACAGATTTCATAGCATGATCACTCAATCGTTCGTATAAGGAGTTTCCATCACTGTATCTGATTTCTTCCCGATTTATTTCGCAAAATAAGTATATCCCCATTGTTGCTTATGTTTTGATTTAGGTTTGTACATTTAAAACGTTATAAAAACTATAGTAAACCTGTTTAAAAATATGGAATAAACTATGTCCTCGATATATATTGCGTATTTAAATATGTGTCCTGTTTCGGTATGAAAGAATTTACCAATACAAACATTCGATTTTGGGTGTGTACAAAAGTTATTGAAAAGATTATTGTTGAATTTGATATCCTATCCACAAATCTTTACATTTGCCAATACACATTTATAAGTTCGCCTATGTAGATTTTAAAGACAACTTAGGAATGTTATGTAAACCTTGGGTTGTTCTTAATGTTTAAAGGGGGCGCGTCTAACTTTGTTTATCAGAAAGCTATGAAATTACCAATTTAAAACGTGAAATGGTTCAAAGATATTGATAGCTTGCTATAATACAGCGCAATAATTAATATATATAAATGATAAGAAGTCTTATCAGGTCGTAGAGGTATCCCCGCACGATATAAACGCGGCTCACCTCGGCGATATCTTCATCTAATTTGACGCTCACGTTCCAATACATTTTGCTACCGATAAGTTTAAAGTAGCAACCCCTTGCACGTAAACTAAGATACGAAATACATTTTTCGGATCTTTTGTTTAATATATTCAGAGAATATCAAATTGGCAATCCTCATGTACGTCTTTGAAGATATACTAACTAGTAGTCATCTATCAGTTATAGGACTGTTCCGAGTTTCCTCTGCTTATTGAGAATCTCTATAATTCATCCATGTAATTAACTGACCCCAGAGTAATAAAATACCCATTTTCGCACAGCAGGGCATCAATTATCTGACAGCAGATAGGCATATTTAAAAAATTAGAAATAAGTTGGTGTAACAAAATGCTATCTGCAAATAAAGATATTTAATTCTGCATGGACAAAGTTTTAGTTCATTAGCTGGCATGTTAGGTGATTTATTGCCATGTTATTGACCTCATGCTGGGTATGCCGACACCAAGCTGATTATCATGTAACTTGAGCTGAGTAGTTACTACTACATATTTTCGGGACAGTCCTATAACTGCTACAGTTCGGCTAGAATCTGGGTTGTTCAGAAAGTATTACACATGTTGTGCTAAATTCTGGATGGTACACATGATTGTACTTACAGGTACAAATGTTTGGCTAGATTCTGGGCTGTTCGAAAGGTTTTACTAACTTGTCCATGCTTTTATTGGTTTAAACATTATAAACAAGTTTGGAAAAGATCAGATGAAAAATATGTTGAACAAGCTGAACATAACACGTTTCAATCAATCAAGGGTCACAACACTGCCCTTTCTGCTCACATTTGGCTGTTATTGAACTTGTTCAAGCTTTTATTGATACTGAAGCAATACCCTAAAGGATTAATCGCATAGGCTTTGTTTTATATGTCAACCATGGTTATATTAGATACGGTAGACCCCACGCTTAATACACCATAGAAGACATATACTAGGATTTCTAAAAGTATGATTTATGTCCGGATTTTGCAAATCTAAACGACATGGATAAAATGATTTACATGTTTTCCAATAAGGAGATGATTTGATTATGTGCCAAAACTTCTTTTAACATTCTTCAAAAACGGAATGCCGTTTCTGAGTCAAGGTCGCTTAAATGCATGTACCGTCAATATTTGCGTTACAATTTGGTGACGGTACATGTATTTAAGTGAACTTGACTCGGACCCAGGGTCAGTTGGAGGGCTGGAAGTTATTGGCATTAAGACGGACAATGGCCAAGAGGTTATATATGAAATTTGAACATTCTACTCCGAAGGACAAAAAAGTTATAATACAATATGTTGACACCGTCGAGCCCGCAAACATTTGCGGCGCCTATGTCTCGCATTTTTCAAAAAGGCGAGACAATAAACAATGGACATTAAATTGTGTACCTTTTATGTAAAGGGACTTCTGGATTACAATAAAAGCAAACATATTTGAGCGGCTGAAACAAAATAAATACTCTGTATGTTTTTTGCAAGACTTCATTGCGATGAAAGTGGAAATTTGAGCGGGGAAATCACGGATGCCTTTTTCAGCGGAAGTAGAAAAACTAGTACTGGAGTGTGCATACTACTCCTAAATTGCTTGTCGGATTTCGCCGAAACTTTTCAGGAAGCATTAGTATTAGGTCTAGTTATGCGTATCGCGCTTTTGTTCCGGTTCGATGATTTTTGACAGATTTATCGCCTTTTGTTTTTTTACTATAAGTTTGTTGTCGCCGCTACTACTCCTAAACGGCTTTTTGCATTTTGACGAAACTTTGCAGTGGGGGGAGAGTGATTATGGCTAATAACTTTCAAAGTATAAGGTCTACAGGAATGGAATCTTGTATACTTCGTCAGCATGATCCATTTATATAATATTTCTCTGTTATCAGTGTAGGCTTTGAAATTTAATTTATTTAAAACAAATACCATTTTTTACTTACAGGGGCGTCCGTGGCCGAGTGGTTAGAGTCTCTGACTTGAAATCATTTGCCCCTTACCGCTGTAGGTTCGATCCCTCATGGGCCTAGGAATCTTTATGTGAGGAAGCTATCCAGGTGCCCGCCCGTGCACGAAAATTGCCCGGAGGGGCACCTGGGGTCTTCCTCCACCAGTGGAAGCTGGAAAGTCGCCATATGACCTTAGCTGTTGGTGCGACTATAAAATCCAATTCAATCAATTCAATTTTTTACTTACAAAATGAAAACCTAAAAGGGCCCATAACTCTTAAATGAATAGTCATGTCTCTTTGCAAAATGTTTAACCTGAAACTTAACGTCGTAGAAATGCTTCCAATTCATGAAATACATAATTTTTCCATAATTTTACCATTGTTAAACATTGCATAACTAATAATGTCTATTATAACTGATAATGTCTAACATGCCCCGCTGCCCCGCTAAGCGGTGCTTTTATTTTAATTTGTCCGCATTTTTTCTATGAAAGAGATAACCTCGTAAAATAAAATATCTAAACAATGTTTGGTAAGGTAAGGGCATGGTGCAGGGGAATAATAGTTCAGGAGAACTAGCCCAGACTAAGTTTGTGCATTAAAACCTTTAAAGAGCCATACTTCTGACAAAAATCATTCAACCAGAAAATGGTGAGGATACGCCAACTAGGCTTGGTACTGATCATCCCTACAAAGATTCATTAAAATCCGGCCAGAAGAACTAGTCTGGACAAAGTGTGTGACATAAAGACGACCGAAGACAGACAGCACAAAAATAATGTGTCTCTCCTTCCACTTCGTGGAGGTAGACATAATAAGAAACTATATTGTGCATATCCTTTTGTGGGGCAGCAAAATAACAACAACAACAACATGCTAAAGCTTATCTATTGTTTAATGATTTGTTCTGCAACACACTGTTTCTACTGATAAATGTAGTTCATCACAGAATATGCCACAAAAATATGTAAAAAAGTACCCCATATATAAAACAACTGTTTAACATTTATGGTAAAGCTACAAGAAACATGTAAATTAGTACCTCCTATATAAAACTGTGTTAAGACAATAAAACAAATATCATGTTAAAGTATAAATGTTAAAGTTTATTATTTGTTTTCATCGATTACAAAATCTACACAGCATCCACCCAGGGCAGGGCCAATTCTAACCATTTTACCCATGGTCACCATTTGAACAGCATATACAAATCGCTTTTAATGGCACGGACGAATGACAGCTTTAGCATGGTCATCTTACATACTCTCCTTGGCCTTTGTTGCCAACAATGCTCTTGGACATTTGGCTCCTTGGCCTTTGTTGCCAACAATGCTATTGGACATTTGGCTCCTTGGCCTTTGTTGCCAACAATGCTCTTGGACATTTGGCTCCTTGGCCTTTGTTGCCAACAATGCTCATGGAAATTTGGCTCCTTGGCCTTTGTTGCCAACAATGCTATTGGACATTTGGCTCCTTGGCCTTTGTTGCCAACAATGCTCTTGGACATTTGGCTCCTTGGCCTTTGTTGCCAACAATGCTCTTGGACATTTGGCTCCTTGGCCTTTGTTGCCAACAATGCTCTTGGACATTTGGATCCTTGGCCTTTGTTGATAACAATGCTCTTGGACATTTGGCTCCTTGGCCTTTGTTGCCAACAATGCTATTGGACATTTGGCTCATTGGCCTTAGTTGCCAACAATGCTCTTAGACATTTGACTCCTTTGACGTTGTTGCCAACATTGCCTCTAAAATGCATTTCTTTCAAAATGGTTATTTCTTATTTCAAAGATAATGATGAAACCAGTGTAATATCAGATTCATGATTGACAACTGTAAAATCTGTAACCAGAGCGTGCAGAACTATTATAATCACTATACTAATCATATCATTCTCATTTATAATGGGGTATTAATGGGGTCAACACGGGGTCAGCATGAAACTACTGTATCTAGTTCTTTACTTACTACAATATTTTCGCGTTCTTACTACAATATTTCGCGTTCACCTCTTGACTTCATAATGGACCATAACTTTGTATATTGTACATGAATACATGTTTGTTTTTTGCATAGAATATCTACTTGCAGGTGTATGCGAAATAATACATAAACATTATTAATACATATAAACTGAAAAATAGTTTACATGTAAATATGTTCAAAACTAAAAGCCTAACATAAACATTATATACTTAAATAACTGATTTAAAAAATATATAATTTAAACTGTATAAATGTATATCTACACATACATGAACATTTCATAATATTATTTTTATAAATAATGAATATCACATAAAATACAAATGTTCACTTATAAATACATGTTTTGACCATATAAAAACAAACTGTCATAAATACAAGAAACCGTTCTGACAGGAATTCGTTATTTCAACAAGCCAACCCTTCACCAACCACTGGTCGGGTTGCAACAGGCCTTCACCCTCTTGTTATATCGTGTTGCACTCCTCACCAATTACAGGGTGAGAAACAGATAATAAAAATATATATAACTGTTGGGGCTAATTTCTTGAACAAACAGTAATACTACAACACTCCTAAATAACATTATATTCTTGCATTCCACATAAGTATATATGCGTTTTTCACATGTGATGGAAAATCTGATCTGGAGTAAAAAAAATCAACAGTTGCATTACATCATTTTTGTAAAAAAACATACAAAATGTTGACTCTTGGTGATATCAACCCAAAAAATATCAATCATGGGTTGGTTCAGATAGGAAAATTCCAAGCCTCAATATAATGACTCCAATCAATTGACAAAAAATACTGAAAAGTGGACTCGTTTCTGATAAAAACATCGTATCTTGTGTTGGAATTCCTGATGTTCACTGGATACCATGAAAGATTCTTATATTCTCAGAGATCTTCTGTGTATTTATTTGCCTTTTAGGAGGAGTAAGTTTTTATTGTTTTATATATAAACCTTTGGTCACAATTAATTTATAGTCAAAATATGACACCTGCAGATGCATTCTTAACAAGAACCATAAATAACTAACAGATTTAAATTGATTTTCAAATAAGGCTAAATATTTTAATAATGCACCAGTACACAAACTTTGGTTCTGTAGATTGCAGAAACCAAATGGATTTAATTATGTCCACAACATAAAGTAGATTTGGGTTATAACTAGATATGAATGTACCAAAGTTTGTTTAAATTATAATGTAAAAATATGTATCAGACCTTAAAAAATGAAAACAAAACACATTTACTATACTATGGCAGAAATAAACTGAGACACATTGTCCTCCTTTTTTGTGTAAGAAATCATCTTTACACACAAGCAAAATCTTAATAAATTATTAAACTGGTAAATAAATAAAACAATTATATTAACAATTAAATAAAATAACATATCACAATTGTATAATCACTTAAAATCAGGACGGAATTTATTAAGATAAAACACCTCAACTCCAGACGGAATTATAGACAACAGACTGGTCCAAGAAGTAAAATGTAAAAATCTAAAGATGTATAAAATAACAGATGATAGTATATTCACTATATAACATACTATAAAAATAAAAATTCTTTAATTATCATCATCTAATATAACATAAAATACTTTAATAAAAATATGAAAATCTTTCAAACAAAGACCTTCCTGCATCCACCATTATTTAAAGAAGATATTAAGGATGATTTAGAAGGGTCTATGAAATCACATAAAAGATGAAAGTTTAAACATTTTATATTTGTTATGAGACTTTGCATACCAGTCGGACTCCTAATCAAGTTCTGCATGCAGTCTGACTGATATAGTTCTGAATACCAGTCAGACTCATATAGTTCTGAATATCTCTGCATACCAGTCGGAGTCCTAATTTGGTTCTAAATATAGTTCTGCATACCAGTCTGCCTCATATATAGTTCTGCATACCAGTCAGACTCATAACCATCTGACACATAGTTAAGGATACCAGTCTGGCTCATATAGTTCCACATACCAGTCTGATCCCTAATCTGGTTCTGCATACAAGTCTTGACTCACATACCAGTCTCACTCATATAGTTCTGCATACCAGTCTCACTCCTAACTTGGTTCTAAAAACCAGTCTGGCTCAGAATCTAGTTCTGCCTATCAGTCGACTCATATAGTTCTGCATACCAGCCCGACTCATTGTCTGTCTGTCTTATAGTACTACTCTTAATGAAGGACTCCATTCCAGTCTAACCATTGTCTATTTCTGACGTATAGTACTACCTTTACTGTAGTAATTCTGGATACCAGTCTGATTATTCACAGAACTCTTTATTACATAGAAATTAACTAAGAATGATGAACTGGTGATGAGCTATAATATGTTATTCTCCTGGTTCTAATATCTAACTATGGTTATATTTCCCAGAGAGAGCTTTGTCATCTTATCCAACCCGACGGTGTCTTTTGATTGCTGACATCAATATGACGTCCATGCCATCACCACCTTGTTATATGCCACAAAGACACCCTTATTTGGTTTGCTGAAATAAATAATTTAAGCACTAAATGAATAGAAAGAAATATAAAAAGAAACCTTTTTTGTTGTTGTTGTTAAAGGTAGAACTTTTTGTTTAATGGCAACTGGTCAGTGCAGCCTTAAAATTTAACTTAAACAAGAATCCCACATTAAAATAACCACATAATAACATACCCCACAAGTTAAACACGAAATGTCACCAGAAAGTGACAAATGCCCCCGAAAGGTTTTCTTATGTGAATTCCAACATATCAGACTCATTTGAACTTTAATCTCCAAGTGTGACCTTGAGGTTTGAGGTACGTAGTTGATTCATACATGTGAGATTCCTTCTCATTGTGATTAACATTCGTGTGAAATTTCATGTAATTCCCTTCAGTACTTTAAAAGTTATGGCTGATACATGCAGACAAAGGAACAAACAAACGAACGGACTGGCAGGCGGATGGACGGACATGGTGCGATTATTATAATATGCCTCCCTTCAGGGGCACAAAACTTAATAATGATTAACCCCTTTTAAATACATCTTGATTCAGCCTTAAAAGCTGTCATAGTGACAATAATGCTCTTTTTGTATCAGTCATCTTCAAAGAATGTGTGTGTTTAAATCTTAACCTTGGGAATTTTGTGACGCTATAAAATTGATGTTCTACAGTATATAGGCCACAATTATTTATGCGCCAGCCAATCAGAATGAATGAAAGAACCCAAAAAAGTGGTTAGAATTGTTATCAAAACATTTACCGGTAATACTAAAAAAAACAAAAAACAACAAATTAAACCGATTTCTCAATAAGATGGGTACAGTTAATTTACATTAGTGATATTATTTTTTTTAATTGAAGCAATTCCATGTTTATTTCTCAAAAAAATGCATTCTATGTAAGTACTGCAGTAACAATAGGCAGAGATTCAACATCCAAAAAAATCCCCATGTCCAAGACCATTATAAATACAGTATATTTTATATTGAGGTGTATTTAATAACAACATTCACTGGTTTACACATACACATACATAGCCTCTATATTCCTACTTACCATTTGAAATATCTCACATTTTCGAACACGCCATCATGTCTCCCATCTGAAATGGATATTTGACGAAGTAGAAGTTGGTCAAAAAACATTTTATTGACACAGAAAATGTAATATTACGTCAAGACAATTTGCATATTGGCATCAATAAATCTCTTCAATTTGTCTTAACACAAGTCGATTGCCTGATTTTATATACCAAATGTTAAAGACGAAAACAAATTTCATTCAAAATAACCTGAACTGAAGTTTTTGATTTATCATAAAAAATCACGTAGTTTTTTTGAAATATCCTTTGATAGGCCAGGCTTTTCTTTTTGTTGTATTTTCAAGATCCACAATAGTAGAGGAAATAAAGGAAAATGGTCTGAATGTTTTATTAAAGTATGTATCTTGTAATGGTGTTAGTTACATTGTCAAAGATAGAATAGACCAGAACAAATCTATAGAAAAATAGACCAGAACAAATCTATTGAAACTTGATATTGTGATTTTACTACATTTATTTTTTAACTTGATCACACGGTTGTTTCAAATGCGGGACCAAAATACTTATAGCGGATACTTTTATTACTGATTTGTTTGTTGCTTTTCTTCAATTTTATTAAAATTAGGGTTGGAGGATTAAAGAACAGAAAACAACTCTGGCCTTAGCACTACTCTGATGGGCTTTAAACATACAACCCACCTTCCTTGTCTAGTTCTATTCCCAGGTAGATATCGCCATGGCCCGGGAAGTGTCCTATAAACTTGATCGTGCCTTGACTGAGTTTGCCTCCTTGTCTGGAGAACTTAACAACGTCATTAATCTGGAGGTCAGCGGCACTTCTAGGTGCGAAAGGTTGTAGACCTTGTGTTAGTGAACCACTGAAAGAATAAAATTGTTTCAGAGACTCACATTCAAATCATAATTGTTCTAGATACTTACACCTGAATCATAATTGTTTAAAAGAGTTACATCTGAATCGTAATTGTTTTTAAGACTTACACCTGAATCATAATTGTTCTAGAGACTTACACCTGAGTCATGATTGTTCTAGAGACTTACACCTGAATCATCATTCTGTTAGAGACTTATACCTGAATCATAATTGCTCTAGAGACTTACACCAGAATCATAATTATTCTAATTGTTCTAGAGACTTACACCTGAATCATAATTGTTTTAGAGACTTATACCTGAATCATAATTGTTCTAGAGACTTACACCTGAATCATAATTGTGTTAGAGACTTACACCTGAATCATAATTATTTTAGAGACTTATACCTGAATCATAATTGTTCTAGAGACTTACACCTGAATCATAATTGTGTTAGAGACTTACACCTGAATCATAATTGTGTTAGAGACTTACACCTGAATCATAATTGTGTTAGAGACTTACACCTGAATCATACTTGTGTTAGAGACTTACACCTAAATCATGATTGTTTTAGAGACTTATACCTGAATCATAATTGCTCTACAGACTTACACCTGAATCATAATTATTCTAATTGTTCTAGAGACTTACACCTGAATCATAATTGTTTTAGAGACTTATACCTGAATCATAATTGTTCTAGAGACTTACACCTGAATCATAATTGTGTTAGAGACTTACACCAGAATCATAATTGTGTTAGAGACTTACACCTAAAGCATGATTGTTTTAGAGACTTATACCTGAATCATAATTGTTCTAGAGACTTACACCTGAATCATAATTGTGTTAGAGACTTACACCTGAATCATAATTGTGTTAGAGACTTACACCTGAATCATAATTGTTTTAGAGACTTACACCTAAATCATAATTGTGTTAGAGACTTACACCTGAATCATAATTGTGTTAGAGACTTACACCTAAATCATGATTGTTTTAGAGACTTATACCTGGATCATGATTGTTCTAGAGACTTACACCTGAATTATAATTGTGTTAGAGACTTACACCTGAATCATAATTGTGTTAGAGACTTACACCTGAATCATAATTGTTTTAGAGACTTACACCTGAATCATAATTATTCTAATTGTTCTAGAGACTTACACCTGAATCATAATTGTGTTAGAGACTTACACCTGAATCATAATTGTTTTAGAGACTTATACCTGAATCATAATTGTGTTAGAGACTTATACCTGAATCACAATTGTGTTAGAGACTTACACCTGAATCATAATTGTGTTAGAGACTTACACCTGAATCATAATTGTTTTAGAGACTTATACCGGAATCATAAATGTTTTAGAGACGTACACCTGAATCATAATTGACACAGACCTACACCTGAATCATAATTGACACAGACTTACACCTGAATCTTAATTGTTCTAGAGATTTACACCTGAATCGTAAATGTTTTAGAGATATACACCTGAATCATAATTGACACAGACTTACACCTGATCGTAAATGTTTTAGAGACATACACCTGAATCATAATTGACACAGACTTACACCTGAATCATAAATATTTTAGAGACGTACACCTGAATCATAATTGTTTTCTAGACTCACGCCTGAATCATAATTGTTCTAGAGACTTACACCTGAATTATAATTGTGTTAGAGACTTACACCTGAATCATAATTGTTTTAGAGACTTACACCTAAATCATAATTGTGTTAGAGACTTACACCTGAATCATAACTGTGTTAGAGACTTACACCTAAATCATGATTGTTTTAGAGACTTATACCTGAATCATAATTGTACTAGAGACTTACACCTGAATTATAATTGTGTTAGAGACTTACACCTGAATCATAATTGTGTTAGAGACTTACACCTGAATCATAATTGTGTTAGAGACTTACACCTGAATCATAATTGTGTTAGAGACTTACACCTGAATCATAATTGTTGTAGAGACTTATACCTGAATCATAATTGTTCTAGAGACTTACACCTGAATCATAATTGTGTTAGAGACTTACACCTGAATCATAATTGTGTTAGAGACTTACACCTGAATCATAATTGTGTTAGAGACTTACACCTAAATCATAATTGTGTTAGAGACTTACACCTGAATCATAATTGTGTTAGAGACTTACACCTAAATCATGATTGTTTTAGAGACTTATACCTGATTCATAATTGTTCTAGAGACTTACACCTGAATTATGATTGTGTTAGAGACTTACACCTGAATCATAATTGTGTTAGAGACTTACACCTGAATCATAATTGTGTTAGAGACTTACACCTGAATCATAATTGTTTTAGAGACTTATACCTGAATCATAAATGTTTTAGAGACGTACACCTGAATCATAATTGACACAGACTTACACCTGAATCATAATTGACACAGACTTACACCTGAATCTTAATTGTTCTAGAGACTTACACCTGAATCGTAAATGTTTTAGAGATATACACCTGAATCATAACTGACACAGACTTACACCTGATCGTAAATGTTTTAGAGACATACCCCTGAATCATAATTGACACAGACTTACACCTGAATCATAAATATTTTAGAGACGTACACCTGAATCATAATTGTTTTCTAGACTCACGCCTGAATCATATTTTACAAGCTTATAAAGTTTATATATATATACAAGGTATAAACTAGAACTAGAATACCCCTGCTTAAATTCTAAGTCAAACAATGGGCCATAATTCTGTAATAAATTAGGCAATCAACAATGGGTGTTGTAGAGGGACATAAAATGCATCAGTTGTTATGTGTCCAAAACTGTAAGTAATAAAAAGCGTTATGCGATGGGACGCTAAAACAATGTGTGATGTGACACAGCGGGACATTACGGACAACGTGATTCCTATATAGCCCCATTTTATTGTACTCCGAGGTATAATAACAAATAATCATGTGACTTGATTTGATCAACTGATACCATAAATAGACAAACTGGTGCAAATGTATTACATAATTACTTTCTTCGTGTTCTTAATAGGCGATTGTCACATATCAACGAACATGCGAAAGTTAGGATTTATAGGGGGAGTCAAATCTCAATAAACTGCATTCATGCCTTCTTCGTTGCATCTCAAAAATAAACAAAGTTATCAAAATAAATAGTTTGCTCACCTTGATGACAGAGACATGGTTGCCTTGTTGTGCTGTGTGGCTAGCGGTCTAGGGGTTACTGTTCTGAGGCCAGAGGGCGGAACCGGGGACAGAGTCCTCGACAGGGGTCTGTCTCCCTTTGCAGAGCCACTCCTCGCTGTACTGCCTGTGGGCACCATCCTGCGTAATATCTCTGCAAGAAATATTAAAAATATATTTATACATAACATGTATATATTGGTGATTGGAAATTTATTAAAAATTAAATGAAAAAATTACTTAGCCTTGCGGTGTGACTGTTAACGATTCTAAGAATTTTCATTCTTCTGCCAAATTTCCAACCAAGATCATTAAAGCACAAAACAGTGTGGACTATACTAGCCTCACTGACATCTTATAAAACCCAGTTATACTGTCAAAGGGGGTGTATCAGAGTATCAAACTGTCAATTCAGAAATTGATGGTTTAAAGTGTGTGTGTTTTACCATAGATACATTAATGACAAAATACATGCATTTAAGTGATCAAGACACACTAGTATAAAATTATGTGTTGGTTTAAATATGACTGCATATCACAACATAAGTTTTGGTTAACTGGCTACTGGTTTGTTTAATATCTGTCCATAACATGAATTCAGACCACACAACCTACCTCTTCCGTCTGCTGATTTTGATCTCTTGCGTGCAGAAGCTGCCAACTGCTCATCAATATCACTGAACGATGAGTTTGAAGCATCAGATCCCCCTGAGCCCCGTCTGTTGTGTCCCTTGTTCCAAGATGATGAGGGTAGCTTGTCGAGAAGTTGTGCGTTAACGAGGATGTCGGTGGCCGTGTCACTCATCTCCCCATCATCCTGGTACCCAGTCATAGATTGCGGGTCATAACCTGTAGTTAATATGAATGTAATGAATATACTATATCCTGGTACCCGGAATCATAACCTGTAGTTATCATGAATGTAATAAACAGCTACATCCTGGTACCCGGCATATAAACCTGTAGTTATTATGAATGTAATAATTATCCACATACACCATCCAGAGCTACATGATGACAAGTCTCAAGCACCAAACATGGATGTGGTTGGTCTTTTGGTGGTTCATGGATGGAAGGATAAATAAATGAATAGTGAATAAATGAGTGGATTAATTACAAATAAACATCTGAATGAACAAACGAGTGAACGAACGAACGAATGAATCGCAAATAAAAAATGAATGAGACACAATTGACTAAAATACAACATAATTATATGAATTTGGAATAAACATATGAATCAGGCAATCATATATATCAAACAATCAGTGATTGAATAAATGAATGAATGAATGAATGAATGAACAAATGAATAAATGAATGAATGAATGAGCAAATGAATGAATGAATGAACAAATGAATGAATGAAAAACAAACAAATGAATGAACGAACAAATGGACGAATGGACGGATGGACGGAAGGACGGACAGACTGACAGACAGACAGACGAATGAATGAATTAATGAAGCAGTGAATCAATCAATCAATCAATCAATCTATCAATCAATCAATCAATTAATTGATCTATCACTGGGTGGATGGGCAAAAAACAACAACAAACAAACCATCTGATTCAATAGATGACCAGGAGCACAATTTAAATAAATTACCTCTCTTCCAGTATTGATTAGTCTGAAGCATGTCTTGAGATAGACCCATATAAATAGCTTATCTCATCCAATATCTACAGATTTAGACTAAATCCCATACTTTGTGTACTTTGGGTCTATCTCATTAATCTTTATTTTCCTAATCTTAAGCTAAAGCTACACAAAAATAGCTCTACATGGATACAATCTACACAAGCATTGATTTACAAAACATACGACCTAAGATCAATGGGTCGGTAAGAATTAAACAATGGTTGAAAGACAATTACTCTGATTATTCATAAATAGTTTGTAACAAAAGGTACAAGTAGCATACAACACCTTAACTGCTAATCAGTATTAATTACCCGTGTATGTTAGCACCCACAATGCAGAATTTCATTTAAAGAGGATTATTACAGTAACATCAGAGTGTTTGCAGAAGAATCTAAAAATATTAAAACGTTCCAAACTGTACGAAATTTGACGCCTGCATTCTACTGAAATTCTAGGCGTCAATTGTAATTCACTTATACTGGAATCGGGCAGGAAAGCAGGAGATGAAATATCATCTCAATCGACATATGGTATTACAGCACTGTGTTTTTCAGCGGTAAAATGTCATGTATTTTGAATGGAATCGGTCATAAAATGCTGTGAAAAAAGAGTTTCCTTGTAAATAAGGCCTCGATTTTAGGCTCATTCATTATATTTAGGACCATTAAGATAAAACATATATTTACATGTCAATATTAAGTCGGACCTTAGACAACCACAAAAATCCTGATATACACCCTTTAAGGTTACCAGTGGCAAGATAAATGTAACAAAAGAGGCAAACAATTTTATTTAATAAGAAATATCTCTGTGACAAATGCCCCCGCAGTAGTTTTGATCATTGACCTCTAAGTGTGACCTTGACCTTGGAGTCATAGACCTGGATTTTGCGCGTGACATGTCTTGTTGCCAAGTTATATGAAAATCCGTCCATCAATGTCAGAATTATTAACCGGACACGGAAGTACTTCTTTTTTACCTTTGACCTCTAAGTGTGACCTTGTCCTTGGAGCCACTGACCTGGATTTTGCAAGCGACACGTCGCCTTGGTGAGCACTTGTGCCAAGTTATTTGAAAATCCATCCAGGAATGCCAGTTATTGACCGGACACGATTGTACGGACGGACTGACGGACGGACGGACGTTCTAACGAATCAGTATTTATGCGGCTACCCCTTTGTTCACTCTTTTGTTCTTCTAACCACGCAAACAATGTTTTAGCCACATAACAGAAACGGAATGAATATCATATTTTCTCTATTGTTCTCATTATATAGCCACCTTTGAAGTATTGATTTGTAAGCTCGGACTGACGGACGGACAGTGCGACTAATATAACTGCCTTTTGGGGGCATAATTATTAAAACTACATTTCTTCACAAAGACAGAATTACAGGTATTCATATTCAATTCTACATAGAACTAACAGATAAAACATATACTTGTGTGAGACTCTCTGAATGTGGATTATAGCGCCAAATCCACAATTCTTGATATACCTGCTTGTATGATCAAACTCCAACTCCATTTAACATATGAATAATCAAAATTTTATACATAAAACGCCCATGCTAAATCCCCATAGACAACAATGTGTAATTTCTTACTATCTATAAGCGAGGGCGATTTAAAGGAAATTGATAGTAAATCGCAGGGTGATATTAAAACAATTAATACATGCGCAGTGTGCTTACTGTTTCGCTGATGTCAGCAGCTCAGTATGGTGAAATGCTATTTTAACTCACCATAACTTCACAAGTACTTGACCGATTTCAATAAACTACCACACATTTTCTTATAATTAGTTACGTTATTTCCAATCTGGCAAATACACTGCTTCACTGCACATGTCCCATTTTACTCAAATAAGCCATGGAGCATTTTATCCCGCAAAGTGAAATCTGTACTGAAAACGGATATTATTTTTGCCTGAGGAGTTTCGGTATAATAAATGATATATATAAAAAGTATATATAAAAGAATGTTCACCCTTGGATACCGATTATCACCCTAGGCTTCGCCTCGGGCGATAATCATATCCTTGGGTTTTTACTATCACCCTCTCATGAATGTGATATTTATATTTTACCATGGGATTCTTCACTTAGATAATTATGTAATTTCCATTTATAAAAATTAATCTGGCAGTAAAAGTAGTCTGGAAGCACATTACTCAGACTGGCTGTCGTCTCAGTGGTTATCGTTTAGTTTTTTGCTATCAGAATAAAAATAAATTGAATTGGGGTTTTAAGGTGCACCAACACATGAAAGGTTATATGGCGCCCAACAGGAATGAACATGCCAGGCTCATTCTCCATGTACATCGAGATAAAATATGGAGAACGGGCCTAGAACCATCTCACCCTGAACTACAGAGTTGCTGCAAGTTCTCTGAAACAATGCAGGGGTCATGATGAAGACCTTTAATGAGCATGAACAAAAAATGATAAAATGAACATGAATTCGTGGGGTAGAACCCTCTGCCTTCCCCTCCAACGGGATCTGCAGTGGCCCTAATCTTTGCCCCGTAACCAAACGGGGCGAATCAAAATAAAATCTTAAATCCCAAAAAAAAGGTATCAGTATTTTTCTGAATAGCTCTGAACTACTGTTTGAAGCCAATAATTCAAAAGGGACTTAATGCAGACTATTCATTTTGATGATAGCTTGAGTTGTCTCAATTAATACATCAGACCGGTGAAAATCAGCCAATTGCAATATAGGCTATATCAGTCACAAGTTCCACAACATTCGTTCGCTTAAATACACGTTTATTCTGTGAGTTAATTGAATGTTGTTTAACGGCTCATCAACACAGTACAGGTTATTTAGAGCCGACCCAGAGAGAGGGGAAGGATACATAGGAATCCGGGAACCTGCCCTACTCTTATTATCGAATAGATTCCTATGATTCTTTAACGTGCTCGGAGGATAGACCGATACACGGTACCGCCCGGTTTACGTCCCCATCCGACGGACGAGGCTAAGGAAAAGTGTCTTGCCCAAGAACACGCTGACGGAACACAGTGGCACCACGGAGGATTGAACCCGGGGCCCCCGGTTACAAATCCGCCGCGCTACCGACTGCGCCACGCCAGCCCTCTTCTGTGATTAAACACATTTGGCTAGCAAACAGTCCCATATCTGGAATAAAACATCGATTCAGTTTTTCAACATTTCGCGTCGTTCATTCACACTATGCATATTTTGAAATTAACATCTGTCAAAACCACATCTCTACCTAGCCTCTGTGCTCATACTCTCCAAAGAAATAATCCTGACAAACACAGTAAAATACTTACTATTCATGACAACAGACATAATACTTTAACATCAGGTTAGATTTAACAATGAAATAAAAACCAATCTTGGGAAAAACACATGCAAACTAGAAACTTTGGATTTTTTCAAGGAACTATTTCAGCACCCTACGACCCGGAAGTACTTCCTGACTGGCCTGACATCGGACATAGCCAGTCTACACATAAGGTCATATACCACTATTGCATTTCCCATAGGCCTCCATTATAGCCTTTTGGCCTACAACACCTATTCCTATATCGGAATGGATGATAAAACCTAACTTTTTTAAAAGAATATCTTAGAGACACTCAAAAATGACCAGCAAATTGGGGGTAATGTGATGCTTTCAGCCTCTAATATTTCACTGAAGGTGGCCACCCCCAGAATGACGGTCAAGAAATTTTCCTTTTTGCAAATATACTCTCAGTGCAATTGTATCCATACAAATGCAAATTTCAGTCAAAATATCCTATATGATGGAAATATAATATTTTGATGTTTTATGGGGATTTGTTATGATTTGGGTAATTTAATCCAATCAGAATCTGCCTTACAATCTGACTATATGCCCTAATAGACCTTTACTTTTTTCAACCAATCAGAAGCCTCAAATCAATAGTGGTATCTGACCATGACTCTGCAGGCCTGATACTGTTACTGACTTAATATTAGTCCTTACCTTTATCATCTCTGTCTCTGGGAAAGGACATGGGTGGGGTATTCTTTGATGGCTGTGTCATGGGTGGGGTGTTTCTGGAGGATTGTGTGACAGGTGAGGTAGTCCTCGCATACAGGTCTGCAGTTCTCGCTGCGCTGAATCTCTTACCATCATCTGTTAATGAAAAGTTTAAAATGAATTGAAAGTAATACCTATGGCAAAATTTTAAAAAAAAAATCACTATTTTCATTTTTCTGGATTTATAAACATTTACATTCAGCTTTGAAATAAAATAACATCATATAAATAAATCAAGCTACACATATTAATGTGTAATATGCCACATGTCACTTAAGTCCCAAAAACAGAACTTTGAATTTTCAAAATTAACAAAAACATTTTGCCTTATTGAGAAATTGGTATTATAAATATAGGCCAACAATTATGCGCAAAAATTGGAATTTTCAATAAAATACTTCTAAGTCCCTAAAATTTTACAACAGATGTACACCATTTCTAAACCTACTGATGACGAGGTATGAATATAACTTACATATTTTGAGAATCCAAACTCTATTGACACAATATAAATGGCTTTAACCAGCCAGGTCAAACCCTAAAACTGGATCATTGAATTAAGACCAACTCATAATTCATTTTACCCATATTCAATCATGAATATTTTAAGAACCCCTGAGAAACCTATACTTTTAATTGGCAAATATACACTACTATATGACCTGAACATCTGGATTGAGTTTTGATAAATTGTTTCATAGTGTAATTTTGCCTTATCTAGAAGGTCAGTTTCTTAAATTAAGATAGCACTGACACCTTATTATCTCTTTACAAATAGGTGTCAGTTCCATTCAATTATTCATCTTGAACTTTGTGATCATGACCTAGAGTGTGACAAATCGAGAGCTAGACACCAAACTTTTTATCTTATTCTTCATTCATGGTTAACCTTCCAACTGTCAGTGGATAATCGATATTATGTAAACAAGTTCTGAGGAGATATATATTGTTATGTCAAGTGAAACTTTTGAGCATTTATTGCCATTTATTACCCTGACAAGATTCATACAATAAAATCAATGTTAACACTGGAACAATAAGATAGATGTTCCTTTCTTTGATCTTAGGTTTTTAATTCATTGTAAAACGATTTGGACCCAATTTATTTTAACTATTTAAATATTAATTGTTTAATTCTTGTTGTTTTTCTTTTTGTGCTGGTAATGGTATAATTATATTTGATATCATTTATAAATGGAGCAGTGACAAACTAAACGGTTACTGCAAACTTGTGACCACGTAAAGGTCAACAGATCATCACGCGTTACGGTCACGATCAATTATCGCATGGGGAAATAAACAACAGACTGTCAAGTAACAATGGATATTAACCTGCTCATCGTGTGTTTCTGGAGACGTCAGTTTATGCATGTTTAACAAGTACAATTTATGCAGTTAGACTGAACAAAAAAGAAACTTCCGCTGAGGTTGATGCTGATTGTCTAGACAAGAAAACAAGAAAAAATTAATGATGTTTTAAGAATAATTAGAATCGTCCAAACAAAAATGTCTTTGAAAAGTTCAGTACACAAGAGTTAGTCCCTTTTTCTTAAAACATGCATTTTGGCCACAAAAACAAATTAAATCTATGAAAATTATCGAAATTTGTCCGTGACAATATTCTCTATATGTTCCTTTGCAAATAAAACAAAAAAAAACATAACACAGATTGTGTAGATGGCAGCTTTTGATTATCAACATTCATCAAATTACCTCCCTTTAACATTTCCATATCTTTCATAAAAGAGTATTGCTTGGCAAATTTGAAACTGTTTAATTGGATATTTAGTACTCACTTAAGTGTGCTTACAAACGTCAAACATTTCTTTATTAAAACGCTGTTTAAGATTTTATACGCCATCAAAAACCAGAATGGAAATACATTGTACCAGCAAAAAAGTCGGAAGTTTCTTTTTTTGTTCAGTATATATGTTTTTACTGGACCAGTAATTATCGAGATTGGTTAAAAAAACAATAAAACTGGAATTTTCCCCGAGCACTGCCTAGACTCATTACACATGTGAGTTATTATCTATAGTAAAGTGTCTATAATGGGTAAAGTATTTACTATACGCAGCATCTTTATTATAGAGTTTAATAAAAAATAATTATATATATATAGTTTATGATATTGTTGATATTTTGGTTAAATACAAAATTCCAGTAAGCCTTTTAACGCTTGGTTAGGTTCAAACATTAGCTGCATTCGTCATTCTACAGTATATATTGAGTGTGTTAAAACACAACATTTTGCAAATCTTTAATTACATGTTAGGAATCCAATCCATATTCTAGTTTCACAAGCGTTTCATCTTTTGGATTAACAAGGTGTTTATATATGGGTTAATGTAATACATAGCAACTGAACAAATAAACACTCAATTCACCCAAAATGCCCTGTCCCCGACACAAAAAAAAACACATTACAAACAGTCACAGTACAGTGAAGAAAACGAAGAACTTTAGTTTTCAATTTCAAAAACGCAAAACAAGTCAACAAATCATGGCTGCCAATTGCATGGTTTACGTAACTTGCCAGGAGACGGTCCTACGTCTTGGAGCTGTAAATAGTGTGCTCAAATTTAAGATATATAAATTATTATCTATGAAAATTAAGAAAAAATCAGCTGCAGCATTGCATTGCAACAGAGTTAACCAATCAGCAATGTGACAACAGAACTAACCAATCAGAATGTGAAAAAAAAGTTGACCAATCAGCAATGTGCTAACAATTTTGACCAATCAGCAATGTGATAACGGAATTGACTAATCAGCAATGTGATAACAGAGTTGACCAATTAGTAATGTGCTAACAGAGTTGACATATCATCAATGTGATAAAAGAGTTGACCAATCAGCAGTGTGCTAACAGAATTGTCCAATCAGCAACGTTGTAACGGAGTTGACCAAATGTCAAATAAAGCAATTTTCAGTAACAAATGTAAAGTGTTACAAATTAATTTCAAAAAGGTTTTAAAGTGAAATATTTTTATATTTAATATGCATAAGCAGTTCAGTTTAAAGGACAATCTTAAAGTCAAAATATGTTTATTTTCAACCTTAATGATTAAACAGACTTTGTGTCCAGTATAAGTGTATAATATTTCCATCCAATTTGCACCAGGCATTAATCGAAACTTACTCTATGGTAAAAAGTTGTAAAACCTTTCTTAATCTTTGTTTACATACATGTACACAATACAAGTACGATGAATATTAACCACTTGGCCCTGCACGCTACCTGTTTTATGCCAAGTGCAGCAATCATGGGAGACAGTATAAAAGTACATCAGTTTACACATGAGGCATCTTAAACTATTTATTTGGTATAGTTTGCAGTTTAATTCTATTCTATTCTATTGACTGGAATGTGTAATTTCCTAAGTTAAAAGGCTTCAACTGTTTCATTTTATGTTTTAAGAAGCAAATTCTGCCTTTAAAGCAATAGTATAAACTTTCTTTCAGAGGGGACTATAAAGAAAACATAGAAGAAAGACCGCTACCACAAAGAAACAAACCTGCAGTGTTCCAGTATGGCAAAATATTTTATAATACAAATAAGTGAAACAACCAAAACCTAATTCCCACAAACCAACATAAATACACTAATGTTTGCCCTCAAATCGCTGTGTTTCTACCACCCTAGACATACCAGGATTGTCATTCGTGTCTTTCTTTCGGAGAACGTATCGTTTGATAAAAACTTTGGATGAGAGAGAGTGGTTATTTGGCGGGTTTCGCTCGGGGGAATCGGGGATATTTCCGTCAGACTCACAATTATGTTGACACAAGCTGCAGGTAGACCAGGAACGCGATCTCGATCGCAGATCGCATATTTCCGAGTAAATTGCTACAAAGCATCATAGGTCAGTTATTTCAGAAAGTTCAAACTAGTAAACAGATATGGATTTAATCAATATCTCATCAATAATTATACTTATAAATGTTTGTGATTCTATACAATAATAAAATATATAAAATTAATATAATAGTACCTCGATTTTGTGTTATGTCAACAATTCCAACCACCTTTAATAGCAATGTGTTGATGAAATCTAATAGTATTACACGTTTTTTTCAAAATATTTGCCTTCTTGGAGGAACTGAATGCACTTTCCTTTTCTTACGCTAGTCATAATATTTATCTTAATTTAAAGGGACACACGACAATCTTCATTTTTTAAACGTCCTGTTAATTTTTCTACAGCATTTGTTCAATATTAATTATAAGAATAGTACAAAGCAAATTAGTTTTGAACATTTCTAACTATATGTTGAGAATATTGCACCAATTATATATTTAAACCTATAACTGTATAGGAAGAAACAGGAAATGTCACTGTAAGTGACAAATGCCCCCAAGTGGTTTTGAAGGTCCAAGTGTGACCTTGACCTTGGAGCCACGGACCTAGATTTTGCGTGCGACACATAGTCTTGTTGAGGTGAGTACTTGTGCCTAGTTATTTGAAAATCCGTCCAGGAATGTCAGAGTTATTGATCGACACGATTGTACGGACAGACTGACGGACAGACAGTACGACTACTATCTGCCGCACTTCGGGGGCATAGAAATGAAAAAAGTTTTTTATTTAATTACATTTATATGCAACCATGTTTAAAGTTAAACTTATTCTGGATTACTAAATTGAGTCACTAATTTTAACGCTTGATAAACACTTCAAGATTGCCGTGTGTCCCTTTAAATGGGTTTCTCAACCCCAGAATTTTGTTTTTTAATCGAAAAGTTGGAAATATTTGATTAAATATTTACATTTATTTCATATGGATTTAATGCATAAATAAACTTTACCAAATCTCGTACAGATTTTATTTAAATTGTGCTTGATTCGGCAAAGTTTATACATGCCTCAACTCACATAAATGTTATTCCTACATTAAATCTGCTTATAGGATCTACCTCATAGAGGTGATATTTTAAACTGTCTATAACTTTAAAAATGCAATAAAATCCTATTTTACCTCTTGATCTTCCACTCAATGCCGGAGCAGTCTTGGATAAATCTGCATTATAAGTGGACAGTGGTAGAGATGATTTATATTCGAAATCTGCAGAACTTGTCCTACTTCTCTCCCGTCTGCCTCTTTCAAGGTCACCTATGCGGCCTCTATCAAGGTCACTTCTATGGCCTCTATCAAGGTCACCTCTATGGACTCGATCAAGATCACGTCTTTCAAAACTGTCAAACTTTTGGCGTTCTGGTATCGGGGAGCTGCCAGAGTAGTCTTTCTTAGGCGGTCCTAGAGCACTTGGCCGTTCAGGGGTCAAAGGTCTTGGGTCATACTGGGTTGAAGTACGTGCAGGTTTTTCGGATGAGCCCCCATCTGGGACTGATCTGTAGCTGTCATACCTAAAGTAAGGGTAATAGGTTATATTAATGGTTCAGTTTAACAGATAATTTTAAAACAATAACAAAAGCTTTACCACACTTAAAATAAATTTATGTAAAGAAATCAGAGTTTATTCCTAATGCATCATGAAGGTATAAAACAACTACAAATGCAACCAAACTGGTTTATTTTTATTGTTTTCTGGAAATAAATACCTTTTTGTATTAATATACTATTTTCCAGCAGACCGCAGGAAAGATTAGTTTATTAACTGGGCTACTCTCTTAAAATAAAGTCCCCAATTCAAATGAATTAATTTCCAAAACCTGTTTTTCGTTTTCAAAAACTTAAATGGCTTAAAACACAAATAAGCTTCATATATACACCTTTGACCCGAAACTCATGCCTTCAATTAGAGTTTTTTCACTACTGCATGCAATCAATTGCGTAGCTGCCTTTATAATGCCACAATGCCCGGGCTTGCTCATTTTTTTCACTAAAAACAGTTTTGCTGATAACATACACAGGCAGGCCTAAGACACTCCGAACAACAAAATGCTTGTACATCATTCGTAGTCAAAATACTCTTCTGGCAATGTAACAAAAAACAAACAAAAAAATATAATTCAAGATTGTATATGCATTCTATCATTGTAGAACACTGCTAAAACTAACACTTGTTTGAAAGCAAATGTTGGGGTGATAGTGAAACTAACGTAGAGTAAAATAATTAAAGAAAATGCTCCAAGTCATTATAGACCAACCTGGACAAATCAGATTTTATGAATCTGTCAGTGTCGTACTCCTTCTCTCCTCCCACATCTTTCAGCGTGTCGTATCCAACACCATCTGTACGTCTGTCATATCTGACGTCGTCTGTCAAAGTGTCATATCTAACTGCATCGGTATGAGTTTTGTATCGTGACTTTGTGTCGTACGTTGACCTCTTGTATGAGTATTTGTGTTTCTCCACATCCGTCGCCCTTTCAGTGTCTGGCAGTCTGTAGTCATGGCTGCCATGGTCACTATGGTAACTAGAGTCTAATGTTTTCTCTTTTTCTGCTGAAACAAAAATCAGAATAAATATATCTTAGTGAGCTTTTGTTGTTTGATTCCACTGTCAACATTATACCTAAAAGTATTGTAATTTCCTTCTAGATTAAAATGCGAGTCTTATCAAAATGATGGGGAAAGGGCATTATAACTACACAACATACTATTTAATTTCATTACACGACGTTTGTTTGTTTGTATGATGTTTTGCGTCATTTTTAACACATGTAAGGTTATATATGACGGTTGATTTTTTAAATTTTTTATGTTTATTTTAAGGTGGAGGCAGACCACCCATGTTTCCTGGGTAGAACCAGTACTATACACCTCCCGCCATCCGTAAGAATCGACACTTCCTCACTTACAAGTTCAGCTTCCAGTGGGGTTCGAACCCGCACCGGAGAGAGGCGAGAAGATTTACAACGCAACATTGTTAACCCCTCGGCCACGGAGACGCCTACACTTCATTACAAAAATCACATTCAAAATGTATGATTGTTATTTTTTATGTTGAATTGTAGTGAGTATTGATGGCTAAGTTTGTGCAAAATGACATTAGAGTTACATGTACCACCGGTATACCTTATATTTCTTTTTAAAATGATAAATAAGTGAAACTATTAGCCTTAATATACTTTTTCATTGCCATTATCTTCATTTTGTTTCACTTCTGCCCGTGTCCGTATTCATAAAACTTCTTAACTTAAGTCAGAGTTTATAAAAAATTAAACATCTTTTTCTATCGATTTAAACGTTTTCTTAATATTGCTTATACGGTTATCTACAGCTAAATATTTATCTTAAAATAGATAGTTTGTAGTGTTCCTGAGAGGTTAATAAGGAGATTTAAAAATATGTAAAAATCTTAAATTTTGACTTAAAAGTAGTAATTTCCACTTAAGCTGCTTTATGAATATGGGCCCTGGCCTTGAATTCACCAACCATTCTTGAGAATATTCTTATACTTAAGCCCAAGTATGCAAATTTCAATCGAATATATTTCTATGAGATTAAAATATAAACGATCCTAACAAGCTGCTATGTATAAATATGATAAATACTAATAAAAAGCAACTTGGTACAATAGTTTATCTTTGAAGGTCATGGGAATATTTGTGAACGAAATTTGAGTACTTGAGCTCTAGTCTAAGAATACTTTAAAGAATGGTTGGTGAATTCCAGGCCTGATCTTTCACTTAAAACAGCAAAGTCAAGTGTTCAAGTCCAGGTGGACTCAGTCTACTCCGACTCAAATAAATATATTTAAATTTTAAAAAAAAAAGTTTTTTAAAATAATACCACTTCATACTGTTTTATCTTTTATGATGAATCAAATCAAATTACTAGAGGATCTTACATGAGTGCACATGCTTATTTATTATTGAATTTATTAAACGAGTTTGCAAATATGATATGATGCATCAGCTTGTCAAGCATACTTAAATTTGCCAACAAGTTTCATTAATCCAATAATAAATTAACACAAATGTAAGATTCTATTATCACATAGTTCATAACATAATGTCACATAACTTCAAAAATAGTTCCTTACCATGACCAATCTCGGCCTTTAAGTTATATTACCAGTGTATTATCATATTCAGGGACGTAGCTGGCCAATTCTAAGTTGTAGATAGAAACAATTAAGCACCGCAGGGTAAATGTAAAAGAGTGCATTCCAACTTTTTTTGGGTTGTGGGAATAAACAGAACTCCAAAATCATCTTTCTTTTTTTATGCATTTCAAGATTTTGTTGTTTTTTTGCGTTATTCTAAATGTCAACATTTCTCAATATTTTACAACGAAACCCTCCAACTTCTTACCCCATCCCCTTTCATTTTAACACATTTTAGTGGGGAAAAGTTGTAGGCCCGGGCCTGCAGTGTCTATAAGAGCTATGTCACTGATATTTATGTCTTGGATTTATTTCACTCCTAGCAGCCATTTTATTTAATAAATGGATAAGAGGTAATAGGAAAGAATTATCTCCAACTATATATATAATAACAAAACATACAGACAGAAGCCATTCTGAAATCTAAACTCATCACCAAACTTCTTTAATATAACCAAATTCCATATACATACCAGTTCTATCATATGTATCTAAAGTCTTAGAAATTGTTCTTTCTTCTCGTAAAGGTTTTCTTGTTGAATCCACCATCTCAAGTGACTTCCTCAAGTCAGATAACTCCTCCTTCACTCGTATATTGTCATCATGTAACTGGTAGTTTCTCGCCCTTATACTGCGATTATCATCCTTAACTTGCTGCAGCTCTATCTTCAGCCTGTAGTCAGTGGCGTCCGAGTGGGTCGAGTGACTCTCCTTCAAACGTTGAACCTGGAAAATAGAAGTATATACATTGTCAGACTACAAAACTAGTTACAAATTAAACTTACCATATCTCCCCTAATAAGAGCACGTCCCATAATAGTAGCACTACCTCCCCCACACCCTTCACCAACCTTTTCAAAATAAATAATAATATATGAGCCGAAACACGCGAAAATGACTCTTCAGACAAAATTTTACATTTGATATTTTTTGATGTTTATGAAACACGGTGATTTTTGCTCTTTAAACATCTCTTTATTTTATGTTGATATCTTAATTAAGAATGATTTTATCTCAATTTGAAAATTAAAGATTGTACTAACCATTAATTTTGACGTTGACTAAATAACAACAACAAACATAAACCATAAAACACGGAAGTGACGAGAAATTTGATTAGTAATTAATTGATTACCGGCCGAAGTCATAAATTGTTACTTTATGACGATGTCGTCTAAACATCCAAAGGGACATTTTCGTGTGTCGCGGCTCATATATATTTACATTTTATAAGAACGCCCCATTGGCATTTTGCATAGCACTCAGGCGCCACTATTAGGGAAAAGGATGCAGATTACTCCCAATAAAGAGGTCAATGATGGTATAACTGGGAATTAAGTTTATGTCACCAGAACAGTTTGGTTTAATACAGGCGCCTATCCAGGCATACGCACGTACGCCAATGCGTACAATTCGTCAGCTGAAATATAGCTTGAGAACGCATCATTTGCCTCATAATTTTTAAAACCCCTCCCACACCAACCCCCCACTCGCAGCGTCGCTGCTCGGTTCACAGCTACGCTTCTCATATCTGGCGTACATTTCAAAATGCTCCAGGTACGCCTCTGTAATATATATAAAAAAACGTGCCTAACTAGACATTGTTTATTTTCGTGACATCATCACTCTAACGTTGTTATATTTGGCGGATTTTTTTTATAAAATAAACATATTTTATCACTATGTTAATTTAGTTTTATTATCTGTAAAATTGCAAAAAAAAATATACTTACATTATTTCAGACCTTTACACACAATGTTAAGCGCAGAAAAGCAATAGAAAGGAAACAATCGGCGGTTTCCAAAACAAATCAGCGACGTTATCGTCGCCATTTTGTTTTTGTGTATTGCAGGTATGGGGTACCTACGAGGAAATTGTCCTATGTTCACGTCGCGAGACGTTTACATGGGCTCATACCTACGGCCCATTGGCCAATAAAATCCAGAGAAATTTTCTTTGCAGTATGACAAAGGTAATTGTGCACGTAACCATGACATCACCGTTAATACTAGTACAACTAACCAGCCAGTCAGATCACTTTACCTACCTTCATTGTCATTCTCTTCGCATAACTTGTCGGGTGCGGTGAGGAGACCAACCCTGGATAATTTATTGGAAGAGCTGCAGACAATATTATAGTGCTCCTAATTAATGAATACACTTACTCTTGTGATTCTGGTCATAGTTTTAGTTTGTTCTATTTCAATGAAATGATTGTTAAATTCAATACGTGGTAGAGTTTATTGTATTTTTAGTTATAGTGTCACAGTTTTATGATTTTACTACTGCTGCATGCCGCCTTTGTATATTTTGTTTCGTACAGCCATACAGATAAAAAATAAGGAAGAAGGGATGAAGATACCTCATTTCGACTCTGGTTTGCATTAAGTATAAATCAAAACCATGAATCATTCCGGATATTAACTTTTCATACCCCATACAACACCATCTCCAAGAAGCAAAAACGGGGTTGGCTGGGGTATGAAATAAAATTTTAATTTTGGCTTGAGAAGTTTGCATATCATTTAATAGGTAATTTTACCCATGTTATAGCATTTGTTCAGTAAAATATATTTTCAAACGTGTTTTATTGCTGAAATATCCGTTATAAAATATAACATTTCCCATTGCTTAATGGAAATAAGGCGGGACCATGTAATGACTGCATACCACTGATTTCCTGAAGTCTGAAGTAAGACTACCCCTTTAAGCTGACTATAATATAACTCAAACCAATGAATACTATACCTCAGATTTAAGATGCCTGTTTTCATCCTCTATACTCCTGACCCTGGCGGAGTGTGTGACCCGCAGTGTCTCGTTATCTCCCGCCAGTTCCTTCACCTTGTTCTCTGCAGCGCTGATCTCGCTGTGCGCTGACTCATTGGCTTCCTGCAGATCTTGAATCTGACTGGTCAACTCATCTTTACAGAACAGAAAACAACAATATAACAACAATACAATAACAGTATTCCTGAATCTGACTGGTCAAGTCATCTTTACAGAACAGAAAACAACAATACAACAGTATAATATCAAAGTATTCAAATTTTACTAATCTATTAAACTCAAAAAAGAAAAAAATAACGCAACATAGTTATTATAATTGATGTTGCTTTAAAGTAGGATAAAACACCTTTTATATGGTGTCATATATAGTTATTGGTTATAATAGCGTAAATGAGTCTCCATTGCCCTTCCATAGTAAAGTTAGAATGTTGACAACCTGTTAAAAACTCAAACCTCGTTAGAATTCTGGGAAACTTACTTTATCATGCAAATAAACATGTCTGCTATTAAACATCAACAAGGAAATAGGGGGTTTAATACCTTCTAAGAAACATTTCTTCAGTTGTATACTAACACCGGGTCAAAGTTCAACACTATTTTTACCCCTTGCAATTCTACTTTCACTTCTCAAATTTATATCAAAAACTTTCGAAAAAAAAATGATGAGCTGCATTTTCAAATATCAACAACATGTCCAGAATACAGTTACAGCCAAAAAATAACAGAAAACTGCACTAAAAAAAGTTTTTAAAGAAAAAAAGATTAGCACTCTTTAATACAAAACTACTTTTGACTGCACCAGGCGAGCACATCCTGTTGATTTAGTGTAATTAGACCTATTTAAAACTTTATAGTCAAGTACTTGGTTCACTGCCATGCGCAACTATAGTCGAAATTGTACAGTGTGTTTACAGTGTGTTTATTTTTCTACTTGTAGTAATATTGTTATAAGGGACAAATCTCATCCGAGCTTGTCATTATTCAATTTGTGAGGTTGTAAGTAACATTATGGTATATGTTACATTAGGATACTATCAGCATTTTCCATTCTAAGCGAGCAATATAACAGCGAGGAAAGAAATATTTGTTAAAACAAGGTTAGTTCAACAAAAATGTTGAATTTTAGAAATGGAGACTCGTAAAAGACTGAACCTGGTGGAAGCTACTGACTTTACTTTTCACGATTCTGACTAGGAGAGGGATGTACCGGCTTCAGAAAGCTAATCTGATGAAAAAATCATCTGAAAATGACACAGAAACTGCACCCTAAGCTTACTCACTTCATCAATCAAACAACGCACGTCTGAACAGTCGTCAGATTGTAAGCAATGTTGATAAAAAATACGAATACAGTGTTTATCGCAGTATTGAATCACTTTTTGTTCAGTAATACCTCTGTCCAAATTTCATACATTTTTTAACAAATACTTCTGGAGATATTGGCATGTCAGTAAGTACATATGAATTTCTTCGATTTTCGGAAACATGCATGGCGCTATAGAAGTGGTATTTTGACGGGTGTGGCAGTCAAAGAGCAAAGCAAGAAAAATTCACACTTTAAAAAAATATGAATAATAGCGCAGAAGACTGGACAGTATGGTATTTCCTGTTCTACAAATGACTGGACTGATCTGTGTTCAGTAGAAATTTCTAATTGGATGTTAATATGCATGCATATCAATGAATCCTTACCATTCTTGCGTTGAAGGGCAGTGGGGCTGTTTGGGTTGTAACTGTTGAGCCCGGGCTCATTTTTACGCTTCAACTCCTCCGTCAGCCGGTGCACCTCGGCATTCATCTTTTCATGCTCATCAAGTGCCTCGCGGTATTTCCTTTCGATCTGTAACACAAGGAAACATTGTACATGTCTAATAACTTTAAATCTTCATCAATATACTGGAAATCAACATGAAATAGTAATATATTTTCAAGTTTTATTATGGTATGAAATATTCAAACTAACTGTAAACAGCTGAAAGTCAGGAGCAGATTCAACGTAAAAAGTGTTGTTTTTTGGTTTTAAGCTTTACAAGCAATCTTGACTCTTGAAGAAGATATTAAGCATTCAAATTAGCACCTCGAAAAAACATTTTTCAGAATTTCCATCGTAAAATAATCCTAAATCTAAATTAAGACGTCCTGAAAGTTGTATCACAAAATATGAATTGAATTGAATTGAATTGGATTTTATAGTTGCACCAACAGCTAAGGTCATATGGCGACTTTCCAGCTTCCATTGGTGGAGGAAGACCCCAGGTGCCCCTCCGGGCAATTATTGTGCACGGGCGGGCACCTGGGTAGAACCACCGACGTTCCGCAAGCCAGCTGGATAGCTTCCTCACATAAAGATTCCTAGGCCCCTGAGGGATCGAACCTACAGCGGTGAGGGGCAAGTGATTTCAAGTCAGAGACGTTAACCACTCGGCCACGGACGCCCCCACAAAATATGAAAGCCACCTGATGATATTAACATTTCCTTATTTTCTGCTCTCCCAGCAACAAGGAGTTTATACTGGCTTCCTATGATATCAAGGGTTCTACGATATCACGGTAGTTTCAAATCTATAAAACCATTTGCTTGCCTGCTAAATTATGATAATTATTTTGTAGATGTGATGAATATAGATACATATAATAAAATAATTAAACAAAATAAGTATGTTTGTAATAAATAAATGGATATTTCCAAAACATGCAAAAACAGGGACCATTTGCATATGATCGTAAAAATTCCACACTCCTAGTTGCCATAAATACAGTTTCCACTACCTTGAATGGTATAACATTCATTACTTTTTATTTTGAGGAGTCTGTCATACATTAATGCTTCTAAAATGGTCAGTCAATGCAGCTTATATCAGTTTCGAACAAATAAATGATACACCATGATATCATAGAACCTCAAAATATGAGCTCAATAAAGGGACCATTCTTTTCAAATCTAGTTCTGACATTTGTATGGGAAGTTGATTAAATTTTATATCGTAACAATTTAATAGAAGAATCACAGAAAGCATTTATGTTTCCTTTTTCTTTACATATATTCCATAACATATTTAAGTACCGTGATACCATAGAACACCATGCTACATACCGGTATATTTCCAAAACCAGGGTGTTTTTTATTTACCACTAAAGATTTCAGTTCCCTTGAGATATAATGTACCTAAGTATTATCAAAATTGTTATTGAGAAACTTTGGCTGAAGCATGTGTCCCAAACTAAACAGTCAATCACAAGTAGGGCAGTGCCCCAGATAACTTTTGGACCTATTGGGTATTTCACTCATGAAATTAAAATTAACTGAGTGAATTTCAAATTTTCAAAAATAATAGGGTGATTTGGGGATCAAATGTAAAACAAGCACGGTAACTTACCCGTCTTTATGTGAGCTTTATTGATTGTTATTCATAGCAGTGGTTTGTCAATGATTAATCATTATTAATGATTAATTTCCATAGAAACACTAATCACATCTGTTAATTTCAGAAGTGTTTCTTAACGGTAAGTTGCTTGTCGGTTTAAGTCCCCGTTTCGACATTTTAATCGTCTGCACAATGCAAATGCTTTCAAAAGTAAACAAGAAAGCGCCCAGACGACTACACAATAGTATAGACTGGTATAGCGTACATATTCAACTATATAGCGTTCTCCACTTTATCGATAATTATGTAACGTCCCAGTCAAGATAAACACCGGAAATAAAATCTGTTTCTTGTAAATATTGGAATACGCACGAAAACATCAATCCATCAATCATTTGAACACTCTGACTGTCGATACGCTCGAAAATTAAAATGTTTGAGTGAAAAGGAAATTGCTTGCGTATCTGGTACACATGTCAGGGAAATCAATTGGGTATTTGGCAATTTTAATTGAGTGAAATACGCAGATACGCTGCTTATCTGGGGCACTGGTAGGGTAGATTTATGTTTTGGTTTTATTTTCATTAATAACTGAAGGGTAAAAATGTTCAGTCACAGAATATGAATGGTTCATTATTTAAACTCATGCAGGTTAATCAATTATACAATTTACAGAGGGATTGGTAAATTTAAGATCTCGGTCTGTACTTCTTTAAATCTCCCAGAATATCTGCACATTTGTTTATGTTTCCAATTCCTTTATACACACGCATTCACAGGCATTTGTTGATCTATATAAATTATACACAGTTTTTTTTATCATTATCATCCCTTATTTGTAGAAAGTTTTAACAATATATTTTTACATTATAATAACTTACTGTTTCATTTGCTTCCTTTTTTCATCCGTTTTTGCGTGCAATATGACCTATTTATGTGTTGACGTGCCATAAAACACCATTAAAATATTCATTTAATACAAGTCAAATTTACCTATGATATCATATTTATAGGAATCTTATATGTCACTCTGACTACTAAAATAAGAGTCAAAATTATTTGCTATTGATATAATTGTTCCTAGTACTAAATGAGCATTTCAATGACTTTGATTTACCTCAGCAATCTGTGGTCCCGGGGAAGCTCTTGCACGGTGACGATCAAGGTCTCCCTGTAGCTTGTGACTGATTTCCTTGATCTCCTCAAACTGTCCCTTCAGCTCCACTACTTCCTGTTCACGCAGTGCCAACAGTTGACGCAGATTGGAAGTCGTGTTTTCTAAGTCTTTAATTTGCTGCAAATAATTTGTTCAGCTTAATTTTTTTCTGATAAAACATGCTAACTGGCTAATAACCAAATGCTAATTAACAAATGCGGCACATATTTCTCAATATATTTCCAGTATTCCTGCACCATGAGATTAATGAACCAATTGTTTAAGTTTCAGAAGAAAAAAATGATTGTTTGAATAGTCCCTATTAAGAACCTTCCTTGCTTTATAAGCTGAATGTAGGTAATAATCACTTTTGTTACAAGGGAAGTTCAAGCTATATTCAAACACCAAGAGAAGCTCAAGTATTAATCACACTAGGGCAGTTCGAGCTATAACAAAACATTTTTATAATCTGTACAGATTAACCAGGATTAGCCTTTACATGAATGTTTTAAGTCACATTTTAACCTTTCGCTGCCAATTTCAAATGTCGTCTGCTAAAATTTGAATTTAAAACTTCCGGTAATATTTTATATATAAAGTGCTATGGAAAACATTCTTACTGTCAGAGTGATGAATAGCGTAAACCATCTCAGTCTACACATAATGTGCATGTTGAGCTGGGCCTAAACAGGTCGTAAGATCAATGTCTTCGACTGTGGCAGCGAAAGTGTTTAAACATTAAAAAATAAGTAAAATATTTCAGCTTGTTTATACTGTTCAATATCAATAACGGATAGTTGAGATGTAATAAATATAAAAACACAGGCCTACTGGCCTTGGTATACACATTGTGAACAACAAGCACCACCTACCAGGTATGTATTTTAATAAATTTATATTTTTTATTTCTCAACAAAAATTATGCAAATATGCAATGTGTGAATAAAGAGTATTTAACACTTAACCCGCTAAGCACGACTATAATAGCCTTTGCGTCCATTGTAAAAGTAACTTGACTGCTGATCAGTCATTTCCCCCAAAACATCCCTTTGTCACATAAATGGAATGGTCTTAATTTAAAGAAAGAACAGTCCATTATATATATGTAGCAGGTTAAGGGTTAACTATCAATTTACCTCTTTCTGTCTCATTTCTTGGGCATCGGCTGCATTTACTGGTGTGACTGTTCTACTGCTAGCATTTGACAAGGGGGTTCTGGGAGTAGTCCTGCTTGGCAACAGTGGTCCCTTTACAATAGACCCTGTAAGCCCGGTCTCCGGTACCCGTATATGATTATCAGGGGTCATGCTCCTCTTTTCTGCGCCGTACCTCTGGCTTCCTAATACTGGTAGACTGGACGTTCCACCTGTTTTCTGACCTATACTGTCTCCAATGACCGGTGTCCGGCGAGGTTCAGTCACATTTTCATAATACTGGGTCAGTTCCTGTTCACTTGTCAGGCTTTGTGGACGGGAACTAGCACTGCTGCCATTATGGCTACCATACAAAACACCTCCATTGGTGCGAATATCATGAGGGCTGTACAGCTTTTCTTGACTTGCCCGTAATGAGCCAGAAATCAGTTCCTTTTGAGGGGTTTGGCGCTGGGAACCATTCTGTGGAGATTGGCACTGGGAACCATTAGCTGAGCTTTGAGCTGAATTGCGTCCAGAGAGGTTAGCCATGTATGGGGAGCCAGTCAAATACTCACGTCTGATTGGTGAATGTCTATCTGCCGGGTTCAAAACATCCGATATTTGTTCTGGAGTAGGCGTCTGCCGCACTGAGCCACTCCTGGAGCCCTCCTTTGACTCTAGATTAGGGGAAGAACCATTTCTACCCAACACATCATTAACTAGGTCACTAAGCACATGCCTACTTACGGAGTTGGCGGAATTTACCGAATTAACAGACTCGGACCTGATAGGTTCGTGTAAATCTGCCACTGTAGGCGTCTGCCGGGCAGAACTGTGAGCTGAACTGTGTTTAGAATGCACGGGACTTTCTGTGCTATATATCGGAGTCCTATTACGTCCGTTACCCAGAACATCGTCTATGACAGCCTGCGGGGTCTGTCTATCGGACAAATTATTTGTATTTGACATAGACTGGTTTGACTGCACACTCCATCTTTCTACGTCATCTTCCACTAAGGAATCGTTAAAAGTCTCTTTACGAATACTTAAATCTTCATTTGATTTATACACATGTCCCATATCTAATGCCTTCAAGGCTGTTTCATCCCCGTCCTGGTATTGTTTGACTCCGTCATCGCCAACGGGGCTCCTGCGCCCATCCACCTCTTCATCAGAGTCATTGTTATCTACTATAGCACTTTTAGTTTGAGACATTTGTGATCGTACTAGTTCCTCGTATTTACTTGTCAAATGTATACTTCCTTCGCTTTCAATATGATTGGCTGATGATGATGGTTCCACCTCCATTCTAGCCCTGGTGGCAGAGTATTTATAACTAGTAGCCCTGGATGGGGTATAACTTGTGCCAATGTCTCTATAAGGCCCTGGATCACAGCCGTTTTGTTGTTGTTTGTGTTTCAGGAACTCTTCAGCCTTGGCAACACCAGTTATTTCAACCTTTGAGACAGGTACTGGTCTTTCAGTCTTGGCGACACTTGTTCTTTCAGCCTCATCTTCAATTATATCTGAAAATAGATTGAAATCCCTGATAAAAATCTGACCTTGACAACAATGACTGAATAAAAATCACACAGCTGCTGAATACACTTGTGACTCCAAAATAACTAAATAAACTAACCAATCATAACTAAAGAAATAAATAATGCTTCTTAATGAAACTGATGTTTTACCTTACAGAAAGAAGTCCCAGAAAATATCACTTTTTTGCTCGACATTGTTTTTGTGCAAGATTTATTCAATCTCCTATCTTTAAAATCCATAGTTCATAAATCAAATCTAGAGCATGGTTACACTATCAAGTATATGGTACCATATACAATGCATGAACCATTGTTTATGATACAACCCAATGATCAATGGTCAAGAATAAAAGGAGAATTAACCACAAAATGTTCAGTTGCTGAATACACACTGAAATATCCTAACTAAAGAAAGAAATAATGGTTCTCATGAAACTTACAGAAAGAAGTCCCAGAAAATATCACTTTTTTGCTTGACATTTTTTTTTAAGGCAAATTTATGAAATCTCCTTTATTACATATAGCATAGTTTATAATTCTAGAGCATACACTATCAAGTATCTGGTATCATTTACAATTCCACAACAAATAACCTTGAGATAAATACTTGGGACTGCACGAACCTTTGTTTATGATACACTGTCATATTGGTCAAGAATAAAAGGGATTTTAACCAATATGTATACAACAAATTTTGTATTGTCAACAGTACCAATAAACCAAACTGTTACAAACAATTTTGATTCTATGCTTTTAAAAGTTTATTGTGTTCCAGTATATTTGGTTTAAACAATATGTATTGTGTCGTCACTGAATTGTACACATACAGAACAGTTAATACATAACTTGTGTAACATATCTAAAATCTGAATGATTTGTCCAGATAACAGATGGAAAGACAGTTTGACAAGTATAGACAGAGTAGGTCCTCATCGAGTTGGTCGACTTAAATTTTAAATAAACCAACAAGATGAAACCATACTCTATTTGTTTTGTAGCATGTCCATTTCATCTGTCTGCCATACTCTAACTTCCGATAAATGGTAGTTAGACTAAACCAGTCATTCTGACAGGTGTTATTTTCAATTAAGTGACTTACAACTGTGCGAATACAGAGAAGATGTCAGCGACCATGCTAAAAGAATAAATCATTGTAGTATATATGGTTGGTGAAATTTCCTTTAATGAATGCAAAGCATTAAATCTTTTAATTAATTTAGAGTGATTAAGTGGTGGACGAAGCTTAGCCATCCTCTAACTTCCAATATATGGAAGTTAGATAACGGTAGATATTCTGACAGGGTCACTAAGAACACCATAATACAAAACAGACAGAGTCTCTTAGCATGTTGGTTATTTAAAAACAGCGATGGGTTAGGCTCATCTCGGTGTTTAAAGGAGATCGATCGTCAAAACAGCCAAATTTGTACACCTTTTCTAAACCTACTGACGACAAGGTATATATATAATTTACATATTTTGAGAATCCAAACTCTATAGACACCAAATAAAAGGCTTAAACCATCCAGTCCGAACCCCAAAACTGGAGCGTCGAATTAAGAGAACCCTTGAATAAACCTATACTTTTAATTGACACATATACATTATTATAATTTTTTTGTATAGTAATTTTGCCGTTATTTGGAGATGTTATTGTTTCTTTGAATTAATCAATTCACCGAGACAGAATCTATCTATTACAGGTAGGAGACACATCATCAACAACAATCACCGAGACAGAATCTATCTATTACAGGTAGGAGACACATCATCAACAACAATCACCGAGACAGAATCTATCTATTACAGGTAGGAGACACATCATCAACAACAATCACCGAGACAGAATCTATCTATTACAGGTAGGAGACACATCATCAACAACAATCACCGAGACCGAATCATCTATCCAATACAGGTAGGAGACACATCATCAACAACAATCACCGAGACAGAATCTATCTATTACAGGTAGGAGACACATCATCAACAACAATCACCGAGACAGAATCTATCTATTACAGGTAGGAGACACATCATCAACAACAATAACCGAGACAGAATCTATCTATTACAGGTAGGAGACACATCATCAACAACAATCACCGAGACAGAATCTATCTATTACAGGTAGGAGACACATCATCAACAACAATCACCGAGACAGAATCTATCTAATACAGGTAGGAGACACATCATCAACAACAATCACCGAGACAGAATCTATCTATTACAGGTAGGAGACACATCATCAACAACAATCACCGAGACAGAATCTATTACAGGTAGGAGACACATCATCAACAACAATCACCGAGACAGAATCTATCTATTACATGTAGGAGACACATCATCAACAACAATCACCGAGACAGAATTCTATCTATTACAGGTAGGAGACACATCATCAACAACAATCACCGAGACAGAATCTATCTATTACAAGTAGGAGACACATCATCAACAACAATCACCGAGACAGAATCTATCTATATACAAGTAGGAGACACATCATCAACAACAATCACCGAGACAGAATCTATCTATTACAAGTAGGAGACACATCATCAACAACAAT